>CAEFZY010057556.1:0-18670 GCA_903066815.1 Brachyrhaphis roseni
ATCTATCTATCTATCTATCTATCTATCTATCTATCTATCTATCTATCTATCTATCTATCTATCTATCTATCTATCTAAACAACCAATTGTGTGAATATTTTGCTCACCCATCCATCCATTGAAACATTCATCCATCCATCTGTCAGTTCATCCATCTGTCCAACTGTTCATTAATCCATAAAGCATCCATCCGTCCATCCATCCTTCCCTTCATTCATCCATCCATAAAAGCATATGTCTGTCCATCAAGCCATCTGTCTGTAGATGTAGCTGTTGTTCTAGTCAATCAAATCAACCATCCATGCATCATAGGCTTGAAAAATGTAGGAAATTTGGACATGATAAACCCTTCAGTTACAAGGGAAGTGGCTCTGTGACTCGTTACCAATCGCTAAGGTCATTGGGGTTGTAGTATAACAGACCTAGCCATATTTGACGTAGCAGGTCTTGTTCGTGAATCACCTTTTGTTTCATTTTAATGCCAGTTTCTTGTCCTGAGCTACCGTGTGATGCTCTTCTGTCTAAATCGGTTTTCACGGCGTGGGACAGAAGGGTGGAGGGTGGTCGGGTTAATGTTCGCCCGAGGAAGCCAACTGGAGTCTAGAGGGTTACCTGTCAGGAACCGGTGAAAGGTCAGCCTTCCTGCTTGGACAATAGATGCTGTGCAGCAGCAGGGGACGTCCTCAGAGGTATGAGATGAAGGTTGTTAGGAAAGCAGAGGTATGGGGAAGCAAGTTACTGTTACGCCCCAACATCCATCACAGAAGATTAAAAAGAGGTTAGTAGATACCAACTTGAAGGATGAATAAATGAATTCTGCCTTATATGCAAAATTTTCAAAGAATAAAGCATTAAACTTCCTCTATTCTGCTGTTTTTTTAGTTAGTGTCTACATTTTCAGCCTTGCAGCACTGCAGCTGTAAAAGTTTTTACTCTTACTTTTTTACTTTTAGACAGTTGCTATGATCTGTATCCTTGGTGACAACTGGGAGCAGCTGATTAGCATCTCAAAAGCTCAAATATTATCTGAACTACGACCCCAAATCCAAAAGGAGTTATAAAGGAGACTTCATGGATGCTAGCAGGACTAAAGAGCAGAGCATGAAAGAAGACTCCAACATCTCAGTACCTGGCTTTCTAACCATGCAGCAGACAGAGATTTAAAGAGGAGCAGCAAAAGCAAATGAGGTGGATTAGCAGTGCTTGTTAACTAATGAAGTCATACAGGATATGTTAATGTGAAACATCATCTCTGCTGCCTGGAAACTGAGCTGTTAGCATGAAACTCTTATACAGTGACACTCTTCAGTCAGAGACCTCTAAGGATTTGTTGCAAGACTGACTGCTACTGGAGATCCTTCCTGCCCACAGTGCCTTGTTGCCTCGTCGAAGTATTTCATGAAATATAAATAATCTTGGTAAGCCTAACAGACCTAAAGCAACTGGACTTAAGGTGTTATTTTATAAGTTATGTGCTGTTAGCTCAATCTTACTTTAACAGATGGAAATATAAACACAAAAATTCATAAACTCTTCCTAAAGAAACAGCATTTTCCAACATTCACAATCTGTCTAATCTCTGTATTGATCCCTGCAGTCTTTAGATAAGAGCTTGTGACACAGATGACCCTGAGGAGACTGGACTTCACCTCAGCCTGGCCCAGCGTTTGATCTCTGCACCACTAACGGTCTTCAATCACACGAGGATCAAAGGCTGCTGCAACTGGGAGTAACAGCCAATCATCTCCTCCCTTAATGTCCAACTGACCGCCAGCCCTATCTGACCTATGGAATAAACGGTGTGCTTTTAATTATCTAACATATCCATGAAGTACATAATGACCACCTCAAAAATATTTCAATCAGTCAGAATGTGTACAAACCTGCAAAATAAGCATTACGGCAAAAGTTTGCAGTGTTGCAAACTCCCATTATCAGATATATTACAATGTCTTATCAAAGTCATACCATTTAAATACATACCATTTTTAATTATGCTACTAATTAAACCTGACTGCAATCAGACTTCTTGTGTGAATGGTTTATGCATGTGTATAAGAAGAATGCTGACTTGACACACAAGTTTTTGCAGAAGTTATAATGGTTGGCACCATTTAAGGGTCAATTTTAAAGTTATTCATCAATGGGAGACAAGAGTATTGTCACAAGATAACATGCAGGAAGCTAATAAAAAGAAAGCACAACTAATGTCAAAGGTTTTTTGTAATTGCAATTGCAATTTCTGTTGAGAAGTCTGTTTGGTTGCGTACTCAGAGTGAGACACACTTCACTGACACAGGCTTCTTGAATAAATTCATAATTATAATTTTTAGCCATTGTTTACGTCTGGACTTTCTGCGTCTGGCTTTTTTTGGTTCAGATTATGATGCATGTCTCACACAAATGATTTAATAGCCAAAGAAAATGTAACAAGACCATTCAGACAGCAGACGCCTTCAAAACAATCAAATACGGATCTGGATTAGCACCACAGATGGAAGTGACACAGATCGGGGCGTTTTTTCAGGTGAAAAGTTTGGAATTGGCTGGATATAGATTGTAAGTGGGCACAAAAAGTGCTTTAGGATCAAGTTTGTCTGCTGTGTGAATGTACCCTCACTGGCATCGTTTTTACACTCTAGTTTTCAAGTCTTGCCATGGTTCTCAGCTGGATTAAGATCTAGATTTTGACTGAGTCATGGCAGTTATTTCAACGTAACTCTAGCTGTATATGTAGGGTTGATATTCTGCTGTAAGGTGAACTTTAGCTCAAGCCCAACAGCCTCAAGCAGGTGATCTTGGTCACCACTGTCACACCACATTCTGGAACCCGTTCCGGTTCCCAAGCAATATTTTGAACCAGTGTTGCATTTCTGCCTGAAGAATGAAGTTCCTGAGCACCAAATCTGGTTCTAGTCGGCCACCACGGAATATCCAGATCTTCCGTGCATTTCCCTGTTGACTGGTCAAACTGAAGACAGAGAAACAACAGCCGGGCCACACCCATTCACAAGGGTGTCTGCCATCTTGCTGCTATGCTCTTCTTCCATATTGTGCAACACTTGCTGATGTTTGGTTCTCCAAACTGAACAAAATAAAGACATTTACAGACATGTAACCAAACTGATTCAGTTAAGAGTTACAGCTAATGAAAAATGTACATTATAGTCTTAAACCAAAAAATCTATAATTATGCTAGTAAATATTAACTTTATTCATTTCAACTAGCCTGAAAATAAATCTTTTCGCATATAGTGTATTTTTTATTGTAATGGGCATACTTTAAACTGTAAAAATTGTCCTTTTAAGCTGAGCCCCAGTTCACTACTCAACACAATATTTTCTATTAAGTTTTGCCATATAAAGATATTTGATTTTCATTCAATTTTCACGTCCATTGATAGTCTGATGTCACTGGATCATCTCTGGAAACTGAACCGCTGAAAATGGACCTGATGTGGTATTGAAGAGCAGCAGAATTGAGGTGTTCAGAGGGCGAACGTATCCGTGGAGCTCCATTCATCAGAACGTCTCTTCAGACTGCTGTACGTAGAAAGGTCACTGAACCAAATCTTTTCCGAGGTTGAGCAATCATAGCCAAAGCAAAGGGGAAAATCCCCTCCAGGATCAGGAAGTCCTGATCAGCTCCAGGTGATGAGCGGCTGTGTAACACAGCATTAGCTGTTTAAATGGGAAGTGGAGCTCCATGGATGAAGAAGAGCAGAAAAATATGGCTGTGTTGATGTGAAAAGAACTGCTGAAGGTGTTTTGCATTGTGCAGCGTCAGGCTTTAATTTGCCTGCAGAAGCAGAAGCAACAGGAACTCATTGAGTTTGAGGTCAAACTGACAACTCGGCATCATTACTCAGTTTTCTCTGAAGGTTGGAGCTGATTTCAGCTCACATTCCATGATATTCAGTTTCACTTTTTTTCTGAAAGTTATTTTTAGGTTTAAACTTAATTTATTTATCTCATTGAGTTTTGTACTGGGAATGACACCGCTGATTTACCCTTTTTCTTTTTGTTAAACCTTTATGGTTCTTGACAGTCAACTGTTCACTATATTAATATTCAATTAATCTGTTTTGGACTGAAGAGAACTTTAGTCTGCATAATGCTGCTGAATGCAACGTAATACCCAGATTTAAAGTGTCTACTAAAGTTTTAATAATCCCATGTAAAGCCCCTAATTTACTGAATTGTAAATTAATTGTAAGTTTTGTAAGAATTTTTCATTTAAAAATATAACTGTCTTGTTCAATAGATTTTAAAGCCACTCTAAGCCACTTTTACTGGCATAACAAACCCCAACAAAAAAAAAAAACTGGTCAAGTATTTCGTGATCACTTTTATACATTAGTCCAAAAGCAGTTTTGAATTTTTTGAACACACTGAATGCTGGAGAAGCAGCATTGAGCTTTAGCTTCTATGCAGCATAAATCTGGAACAAACACCCAGAAAACTGCTAAAAAGCCAAAACACTGAGTGCCTTTAAATCTCAACTAAAAACCTATCTGTTTAGAGTTGCTTTTGAAACATAATCAATGAAACATTAATCAACATTTTGATGTGTAACAATGGCACTTGACAAATTGTGTATAATGATGGCAATTGACATTTGCTGACTGTGTGTTCTACAATTTTGTATTTCTTTTTTGTGTGTGTGCTTGTGTGTGTGTTTATGATGGCAAGGACTTTTAACTGCTTTGTTGCTGATATATGCTATACAAATAAACTTGACTGATTGATTGAAATTCAAAAAATTACTAATTGTATTTTATCTTCTATGAAACTAAGATAAATGCTAAAAATTAGGAAAGAAGGTTAAGTGAAAGGAATATAATCTGATAAAATTGAAAAGAGAACGAGATAATTATCTTCTTCCAAATAATGGCTTAGGTCTTATTTTGCCAAAAGAAGATGTAAGTATAAAAAAATCACTTTTGGCAAAAAATAAATAAATAAATAAATGTTGGTGAAAATGTATAAAATGAAATAGACATTTTGAGCCGCATTCCATGACCAGCAGGTCGCGGTATTTTACACCATTAATTTCTAGCGATAACATACAATGAAAACTTTGGCCACTAGGGGACAGTGCAGTTCCATGTTGACAAAAACCAGTTGAGGTCAAAGTGCACCTGTTAATTTGGAAAATTCAGAAAAAGCATGAAAAAAAAAAAGTTAGAAAAACTAACAATCTTAAAGTTTAATTTTTCCTCCTGCACTTGTAGAATCGGTCCAGAAGACCCTGAAAGCTGCTCTGAGCTGAAAGACATCAGAACAGCTCATCAAGATGAGTGACGGACTGCTGGGTGGGAACAGCCGCACCAAAAAAACCAGAATCAGCCTGCAGGCAAAAACCAGAGAGGTTGAGCAGAGGCCATGGGTTAAAGCAGGCTGTTATTCCTCCTGACAATCACAGGATTCATTGGCTCTGAGCAGAAGAAGTGAATGCATTGAGGCCGAGTTGATACTGTAAAGATTGACTTCAGCTCCTTCAGTCCCAGCACACCTGCAGCAGGTTAAACAGACCAACATTAAATTCCTGTGTAACTCTGTACTGTCTGGGTGGAGTTCACGTCTTTATCAGCTAACAGTAAAATGTACTTATAAAGTGAAAATACTTATTGAATGTGTTTCCTAATGCAATGGTATTATGTCATTAAGTGTGTTTACTGTGTGTATTTCTTTAATACATCAATAGTACCGCACATAATGCAGGGTTTTATCTTTACTCTCTGTGACACAATTTACACTTGGACTTGTGATTCTGTGTAAAAGTTTTATTGATGACCTGCAGAGTTAATTGCATTAAAGCAAAAATAAAAATGAAGAATGACCTTAGGTTATATCTACCTCTTACTTATATGTTTATATTTGCCTTATGCCTTATAATTATTATATCTACATTAATGCAATGTATTAATAAAACTGTACCATCTTTTAATGTGAAGCACTTTTAAGTGCCTTGTTGCTGAAATGTGCTACAAATAAATTTAAATGATTACAACTGTGGAAACATTCAATTAACTTAGAATCATTTTATTATTGTAAATGTATTAGCTTTTCTGTTTTGAAATGAAATTCACATTAAAACTTTTTCTAGCTTACCATTCAATAAGTGCCACAAAAACCTTAAACCTTCAATATGTAACTTTAATTGGAAAATTTGTGTTTTTGCATATTTGTTAAAATTATCATTCTGTTGTGACAATATAATGACAGCTAATCTGTGAAGATATGGACCTCCTTGGCCTTCTCCAGTGGTTTCCAGTACTAACTGAAGAAATACACACTCAGTCAGAAAGAACCAATCGGAGCCAGGATTCTTCCTGTAGCGCTGTGCGGCTCTGTGCTATTTAATTACCTGCTTTTGGAAACACCGCTAGGAATGCAAGTAATTTAAGTCTTGTTTGAAGGGTAAACAAACGTGGTGGAAGATGTCTCCGATCACCTCCCAGCAGAGAGGAGCATGAGGGAGGCAGAGGCTGCTTCCTATCGCAAATATCTTAAGAGAGTAAAGACATTCAGAAATGTGGCATTGAAGGTTTCTCGTTTTGTTTCCAAACACTTGAGGCTAACGGCTATGGAAATAAAAGCAGGAGACTAATGAGGGGAAAGAGCTTTGCTTTAAGAGCAAGCCTGCAGGTGTTGAAGAGCTTGGCGGTCTTGGCCTCATGCTGACATGTTCTGGTTGCTGAGTGACTTACACTCATCAGGTGGCTGATGTCTAATTATAGAGGTGCAGGAGTGTGTATTGTATTAATGTGGGCAGTTGAATTACAGTTGAATTAGACGATACTTTGAATTTCTATGAAATTGTTGCTGCTGTTCATGTTGGCATTTCTGAATTAGTCAAACCTGTAAGTCTGTAACTTAACTGTGTCTGTTTTTTAGTTTGTAGACTATGGATCATATGTTAGGTATTTTTTAGTACATAGTATTCAAACTTGAAACAATTAGTTGAATTATTTGAATTAATCATGATTAATCGCTTATTTAATCTCCAACTAATTTAGTAACTGATTATTTAACTGGAGTTTAATGTCTCTAAAAATGTCCATTTGCTGAAAGAAAAACACTCTGAGCAGTAATTAAGCTAAAGCTGTACAAAACATATTGTGTCACCTGGTTCAAATTATGTAAAAAAAAAAAAAATATATATATATATATATATATATTCCATTAAGCACCTGTTTACTATTCAATTATTAATCAAAAAAATAATGAACAAATTGGTAGATTATTTTAGCTGCAGATGCATCCTTTGCTACAAATGATCAAGTGTTCACTAAAGGAATGTTATTGTATTTCAGGCAATAACATTTTAATAAAAAATATTTAAATGTATTTCAATTATTATTTGCAGCTTTTAATACATTTGTAATATTTTGTAAAGACAAAAAAAATAAAAGTGGTTAAATGAAAAATCTGCAGAATGTGAAGAAGCAGAATATGGTGGCTGTGTGAACGTAGCCTTTGTCTTCCTATTTTGAGGGACTATATTGACCGTCACACAGCAGAAGTGAAGTCACACCAGGATTGACCAGCTCAACTTGTCAACAAAGAATCTAGCGCTTTGGCACTAATTTAGCAATTCCTTAACTCTGCATTAAATAACTTTTATAAAAAACGTTTTTTACCCATTTATTAAAACATGTCGTTATCTCCTCCACTTGCTCCCTAAGCAACTCAACGCTACAGGAAAACTGTTTATCCACCGTCATCAGTGCTCATGCTAGCTAGCCCAGCATTTAGGCAGAAACATAGCGTAGCAGAACAGGAAGAAGAGAATGATTGGCAGCGCTAAGACCCGCCTCCTATCGCTGATTGAATGTTCTTAGTTTCAAGGTTGTTTCACGGGGAGAAGGCAGAGAGGCTTGTTTTTTTGTTGTTGTTGTTTCTTCAAATTATCTGTCTCATAATGTCGCAACATAGTTAAGCTCTGTTCATTTAAATTTTTTATGATAACTGGTGGTTTGCTGCAGTTCATTGCAACCCAAACATGGAAAAAAAAAATTTTTAATTATTTTTATTAGGAATGCAGCTTATCTCAAATTCAGCTAAAAGTTTCACCAAGATCTACCCGACTAGATGAACACAGACTGAAAATCTTCTCCTCTACTGTCCTCAGAGTGGAAACTAGAATGGCGGCACAGCAAGGGAATCTACTGGAAACAAATCTGGTCAAAATTGTCTCCCAGGAGACCAAGAGAGCAAAATTCAAACAGTTTTAGCTGCTGACGTGCTGCATGTTGATGGAGATAACAGCTGCTCCGTGATCATTAGACTGACTCATGGGACAGCAGAGTCAAATGAAGTGGAGAGTGGAGGGAATGAGAGAAAATAAATGCAATCAGTTGGGAAAACCAAATCAAATAAACTTTTAATCATAATCTTATGTAAATATTGAATTTGTTTATAAACTATTGTTTTCTCTTTCAACACATCATGTATTTAAATATCTGATTGTTTTCTCACAGGATGTGAGAGGGTTTTGTGTTTATTATTAAAGATAAAGCAATAAAACAAAGCAAATCACTTTTGTTAGTGGTGTGACTCATACTGCAGACGACACTACTTCAAACTCCTGCCGAACAAATTAGCACTTGATGTGTCTTTGGTTTTATAACCAAATAAATGGACAAAAGGAATGTATGAAAGCCTCCATGTTGCCCATAGCAGTAGAACTGCTGCTCCACCCAACGGTAAAATGTCAGCTGAGAGGGGTTATTGTTTTGGTTTTCAGTCATTTTGTTTTAAATTTCTTATTTTATTACCTGTATATTGTGTTGATGTGACAACCCTAAGTCATAAATCCCTTCCCGATCGCTCTATGTTTCTCGTCCTTCGCCTGTTTCCCGACAGACATGATCTGCAGTATTTATTTCAAGTTTTCCCAGGAGAGGAAGTGTGTTAGAGGCTTTGGAATAAATGATGATGATGATAAGAAGTGTGTTAAGATGATGTAGGAAATCTGAGCAGTAAGGAATCAACAACCACATCTCTGTGTTCATATCTATAACGGTAATGGCAATATTCCCCAATGTTAATATCTGGGTTTAAATGTGGCTGAACTCTTCACATTGGTCCTGGATGAGTCTGAGAAAAAAAGTTGCTTTTACAGATTTAATGCTCTGTCCTGTTGTTTAAATCAGTCTTTTTGACCTGCCAGCCAGCAAGATAGAAAGAAAGAAAACTTTACTGGGGTGCTGTGGTGGTGCAGGGGGTCTATCTACCAGCTTAATCCTGGTCAGGGTCTTCAGTTCAGATCAGTAAAGTCAACTCTGAAATTCTTCTGTCTCTTAAAGTCATCTGGAACCAGCAGTTTCTCATCGTAAGAGCTTTATTTTAGCTCAGGCCAAGGTTTTGTTTCTACAGAGAGGGATCTGAAACACATCATGTGAGCGGCTGTTCCTCTGCATGAACGTTTGTTTGAGCTCTTGTTTATACTGCGCGTGTGCATTTGTTTTGTGTGTGTGTGTTCTGCTGGAGTCTCTTAACCCAGAGTAGATGTCATTTCCTTTCTTGAGGCTGGCCAAATCCTATAACTTCCCACGCAAACACACACACAGAACAAATATGTGCTTAACAGAGCTTCTCACACACTCTCTATTTTGAATCTGATGTTTTTTCTAGTGCCTCAACCTACCTGAGTAATGTTGCTAACTGTCCCGTGTCATCTTCCTGAAGGGTTCCACAAAGTTCAGATAATCTAACCCTGGTTTCACTGTGACCTCAAGCTATCAGACAATCTAAGAGCACCTTTTGGATTGACTGAAGACTCAACGGTCATGTCCCATTTTATCTGGCTTTTATGTCATTGACATGAGATATGGGTCATAATTCTTCATCAGAAGAAGCCAGATGCGGTAAATCAGGATGTAAACAAAAAAATTATAATTGTGAAAATTCTGAAAGAAGTCTGGGCATCGCATCAGAATCCCTCCACTCCTGGCTCTGACCACACATCCAGAGAGACCTTTCTACAGAGGTTGCAGTCAATGCTCCTCAAAGGGGCATTGCTGTTAGTTGTGCTTTTTCTTTCTTCCTTCATCTTATGATCCTGTGACGACGCTGTTGGCTCCATTGCTGAATCAACTTAAAAACTGATTCATAAAAGGCTCCATCCATTGTTACTTCCGTAAAAAATACACTGTTGTGTGACATCAGCATTGCTCTTCTGTGGGTCACTTTGGAGACATAAACCGTTTGGACAGAAGTCTGATTGCAGTCGGGTTCAATTGGTAGTATGAACAACCAAACAATTAAAGTATAATTTCAGCCAAAAATTGGAATCAGGCATCAAAACTTGCAGTGTGGGCTTGCTGACAGTGGAGGGGTAAAGTCCGACCTACATATGGAGCCTTAGACCTTGACGCAGTTGTTGCGGGTTCGAGTCCCGGTCTGAAGACCTTTGCCACATGTCTTTCCCCTCTCTCATAACCCACCTTCCTGTCTGATAATTGCGACATCAGTGTAAAAGACTGATATCCGAAATGTCTGTAAGATTCAGTTAAGTTCTCCTAAAGGTGGCACTGGATGTACTTTTAACTTGTGTGCAGATGTTCGCGTGTTAAAACGGTGGATAGAGATTAATTTTCATTTTGTCTTCAGGAGAAAAAACCCAAACTGGTCCTCATAAAATCAGACGAACACCCACACTCAGCCACCCGAGTCGGCAGCTGTAAGGAGGAAGGGAGGGAGGGAAGGAAAAGTGCTCTTTCACAAATTGCATGCAGGCTTTTTGCATCAAGTGTCAGCCCCTCTGCCTGCTCGTCTTCCTCCTTCGGTTTGCTTCAACGCTAAAGTCCAGTGCTGAAGTCCAGCACAGCCCTCTGCTTCCCTTATGGATTAGAAACTGTTGGAAGCTTTTCTCTGCAGTTGTCATGTGATGCTTCAACATGTGGAATATGGCTCAGACCTCGGTTGTCAAAACTCGACTGAGGAGATCCCTCAGCGAGCATGTGAAGGACTCCACCAACAAGGCTTGGGATGGTTTCTGGAGGAGTGTGAGGGAGAGGCGACTGTGGGGTGAGTCTGGAAAGTTTTTGGGGGTTTTTTTGCAATGAAGGAAGAGTGTGTCTACTTTGTGTCTCATATGTGTTTCCGGAAACTTTTGAGAAACTCTTGATGTTAATAGTTGTTCAGAAAAAAAAAAATCTATGACCTTTTAACCAAAATATGTATGTTGGGTTGCTGCTGGAGTTGCGAAATCTCAGTTTATAAAAAGACTTGAACAACTTTCACCAAGTTTCTTTCATGTTAAAGCAACTGTGTTATTCTGTGTTGGTATTGAATGATTAATGGATTAATCAGATAAAAAACTTGCATATTCTGCAAATTTTCATTGAACAGCTGATGCTTTTTATGCAATTCAAGTAACAAAGCTGCAACTAAGTGTTATTTAAGTAACTGATTAATCTACCACTTAATTTTTGATCATTCTATTGATTAATTGATTATCGATTGATCGGATGAAAAATTCTGCAAATTTTTTGAAACCGTTTTATACATTATTAGAGATACTTTAAAAGATGTAAATAAACAACTAATTAAATTCCATTTTTATAATAAAATTTCATGTTTAATTACCTACAATGCCATAGCACAGCAATCAAACAATAAATTAGCACCTTAGGAATTCACAGAACATCAATATGTGAAAAGCTCAGACCTTTCTGCTCAACTTGATACAGTTGAACAGACAGATGAGTGTGTGGCTCATCTGTTGATTATTTTTTCTATTATCCAATTAATTGGATAGAAAAACCAACTTCATTGTCAAGATCTATGTTTTTCTGTGTTTATTTTCTAGTTTTCTGTCTCCCTGTTGTCCTGTCCTCCTCTTGATTGTTCCCAGGTGTGTCTCGTTCCCTGATTACCTTTCATGTATTTAGTGTCACCTGTGTCTCTGTGTCTCTGTCAGGTCCTTGTCGTTTGTCGTCTCAGCCTGTCTAGCTTTTGCTCTATGTCCAGTCATTTTCCTAGTTGCTACCGGCGTTGAGCCCTGGTTTCCGCTCAGCCGTGCTGCCTGGGTTTGTGGGCTTATTTTGGACTGTTTGGATTTGTCTTGCACCGTCATTCATCATTTTAAACCTTCATTTCACAAGCGTCTACAAGCGTCTTCCTCACCACCTCCTCACACCACTTCATGACATTCACATATATATATATATATATATATATATATTTATTACAGTAAGTGAAGCTTACGCTGTCATTTGAGGAGTTCTAGGTAGAATATATTTACAGACTGTGCTTTTTTTTATGTTGAATGCAAAATGTATATTTGTTTGAACAGCTAAGTTACTTCTCTGAATGTATTGTTCTTTAAGAAAATGTCTTTTTTCTGAGTCTGTGTACCACAGTTAACAAGTTTCTGACTTGCAGGTTTAAGTAGGTATTTAGTTATTTTCTTCATTGAATTAGTAAAATATCTTTGAATCCTCGTTCAAAGACTGTTACCAAAGAGTTTTACAGAGTTTTTCATGATTAGTCAGCTGCTGCTTCCTACTGTCCATCAAACTGTGGCGAAACGGCTTCAGAAGCACCACAAACCTCTGAGCTGTATCTGTGACGGATTTTGGTTTCATGTCTCACTGAATCACAATGTTTTCTCCTAATGTGGTTTCTGAGGGTAACCTGAAGAATGGTAGTCTGCAGGCTTTCACTTCCTGGAGTCCCAGCATGTTTTTCACACCATGAACGCTGGAGATGCTGCTCTCATCTGGGAGCTCAGGTCGTCTCATGAGCTCTAGGTTACTCCTGGACAGCGGGCTTTAATGGAGCTCCCAGGGAAACACTTGCTGGTTTTTCGAATTTATGGTGAGGAAACTGCTGGGAGCCTTTCTGAGGCTGGTTTTATTGTTAGTTTTTTCTGAAAAATGCACAAATCTGTTGGGAGATTGAAAGGTTAACTTGCCTAACTGACGTGGAAAAGTAAGGAAGACCTTATATCTCCTCTGGTGCTCCCCATCAGAGGCCTACCTGTGAGGACACTTTGTCCCCATCTAACCGATGGTTAGCCTGGACAAAGAAGTCAAGTTTATTTGTATAGCACATTTCAGCAACAAGGCTGTTCAAAGTGCTTCATATCATAAAAATACAATATTGTAACCAATTATGAAATGGCAAAAAGCATTACATTTTGTCAAATGTCATCATCAAACAAATCCACATTAAATATGTTGATCGATGTCCGAGTTATTAGTAATCAAAGGTAACTCTAAACATGTAAGTTTAAATTTTAAGTCTTTCAGCAGTTTTACAGTTTTCAGGAAGTTTGTTCCAGATTTGTGGTGCATAAAAGCTGAATGCTGCTTCTCCATGTCTGGTTCTGGTTCTAAGGATGAAGAGTAGACCAGAACCAGAAGACCAGAGAGGTTCTGGAAGGTTGATACAACAATAGCGGATCTTTAATGTAATGTGGTGCTAAACCATTCAGTGATTTATAAACGGTATTTTAAAGGCTATTCTCTGAGCTAGTGGGTTGATGTGCTCTGTCTTTCTCATGTTAGTGAGAGTGCGAGCAGCAACATTCTGGATCGGTTGCAGCTGGAGAATTAATTTTTTAGGCCTACCTGTGAGGACACTGTTGCAGTAATCAATGAGACTAAAGATAAATACATGAAGGCTTTTCTGTGGACATTACCCCTTTAATCCTAGAAATGTTCTTCAGGTAATAGAGGACCGGCATTGTATCTGTCTCTGAAGGTTCATGTTTGAGTCCATTACTACATCCAGATTTTGGGCCTGATCACTAGTTTCTAGCTGTAATAACTGAAGCTGTGTGCTGACCCCTAAAGTAATAACTTCAGTTTGTTTCTGTTCAGCTATAGAAAGTTATGGCACCCCCACGTATTGCTTGGATGGCTTCAGACTCACCTGGTGACATTGTAATGTAGAGCTGTGTGTCATCTGTAAAGTTTTTTTTTCTTTGAGTGTATGGATTAGTCTGGTAGAGGTCTGGACTTTAAAAGGTGGAAAATATTTGGTTAATGCGAACCCAGATATTGTTACAGACAGCAACCAAATCTGCAAATTCAAATTCATGCTGAAACAAATAAACAGTCTAGATGAGGCCTGAATGTATTTAGGCCACTTTTCCTCAACTGTCAGTGTTTCTGTGCCACAAAAACATCTAAAGTTGCTCCTCTTCATCGGCCTCTAGTAATAATTGCCACTTTAAAATGATTTCGTAACTAACAATCCAAATATGGCCCTCTATTTGAATCATGCATGCAGTGTTCTTCCAAACACGCCATGTGCCAGACGGACTCCGTAAACTTTTTTTTCCTCATGCCTGAGAGAAAGATCACCATCAGAACAGAGTGAAAGTTTGCAGAAACTGGCTGCCAGGTGCAAAGCTGAAATTAAACCCAGACAGGAAGATTTCTTTACAGGCTGAGCAGCCTGGAAATATCCACAAGGAGATTTTCATTCTGGACTTACTGATGCTGATTTCTTTGTAAAGTTTTCTCCTTAAACAGTCACTTTTAAGCAAATGTTAAGAACCAATCAGCAGATAAATTGGGATAAGTACGTATAGAAAGTTACTCATCATTTGCCTGGAAAATCTGGTTTGCTTGGGGAGGTGTGACTGTGTAATTAAAGTGATGTCGACCGAAATGGTAAATGGTTTGTATACTTGTATAGCGCTTTGTCAGGTCCAGAGGACCCCAAAGCGCTTCATGCATATGTCAATCATTCACATATGGACTCACATGCTGATGGTGGCAAGCTACTGGATAGTAGCCACAGCTGCCCTGGGCAGTGTGAAGGAAGAGAACTCTGGTCCTTCTACTGACCTCGGTCTCTGTTCAGTTGAAGTGAACTCTGGTGTGGTTGGAATGCAAATGTGAATGCCAAGCAGACCAGAGACCACTCTAAAAGCAGGAAGCAGACTGTTGTGCAGGGCATTCTGGGTAAATACAACCAAAAAAAACATGCAAGTCTAGTGCTAGCAGGAGAAAAGCCTCATAGTCTTTTACCAAAGAAAAGAGAAATCCTACAACTGTGAAAATCTGATGCCACTCTATATTTGCTTACATTTTGTGAAGAAGGAATTTGCTCTTATTTGACAGTGCAGTGTGAAAGCGAACCACACCTGTTGAAAATGTAACAATTGTTGCAATTGCAGTCCCCAATCAAACCGAGTCTACCAGACTATCTTGATGTGAAAACACCCTTACTCTTATTTGGGAAAAACATAGAATTTCTGAAAATAAAGTGGAGTGTAATTGAATCTGCTGGATGGAGGAATAATCAGGATGAAGTGAAGGGTTTAGTTAGTGTTCTCTACAGTGTGAGGGAATGAACCACAGTGTCCAAACCTAATGGAAGCAAAAAAGGAGCCTTTACCCTCCCAGGAGTTCAGACTTTGTATCCTCCCTAAGGAAGATGTTTCCCTCACTGACCCACAGCTGAACTTCTTGGTGTCGCATTTTGTTTGTCATGAGATGGACACATAGGAGTCAAATACTCTGCTGTGGAGGATGTTGAAGTAGGACAAGCCAGAACAGTAAAGATCATTTCTTCCTCAGGTTACGTCTGGTTACCTTTTTGTTGAACATTTTTTTTTGTTTTGTTGACTAAACAAAATGTATTTAATAAATCACTTTCAGCAAACATCCCATCTATTAAAGCTTACAAAAGTTTTAATATTTTGTCACATTACAACCACAAACATGAATATATTTCATTGAAATTTAATAGAAAAGACTAACACAGACTAACACTGCAGTTGTGAAGCAGAAAGAAAATTATACATGGTCCAAAACTTTTTGACAAAAAACTGGAAAGTGTGGTGTGCAAACATATTCAGCTCCCCCAGAGTCAATAGTCTGTGAAACCACCTTTTGCTGTAATTCCAGCTGCAACTGTTCTAGTGTTTGTCTCTACCAGCTTTGCACAACTAGTGACTGAAATTTTTGCCCATTCTTCTTTCGAAAGCAGCTGTCAGATTAAAAGGAGATTGTTTGTGAACAGCTGTTTTCAGATCTTGCCGCAGATTGTCTGTCGGCATGTGGGTGTGTGTATGTATGTATGATTTTCTTTTGTACATTTGTTGCAATTCAGGCGTTACATTTCATTCATAATGATCTTTAGAAGAATTAAATGTGTTGAATTTGAGCTGATGAAACCTGCAGCTGCTTAGCTGCTCAGAACATGACGTTGGTTTTGCTGCAGCCTGATATTGGAGCCAGTGTCTGACATCACCAACACAATGTGGTGAACTGTGATCCAGGGTCTCCATCATTTCAGTTTAATTATGTATGTTAGTTGATGAAAATGAGTTATTGGTGAGTTTTTTTTCTTGATTATGGCAATTTCAGAACACATCCTATGGGCTGTGTTAAGGTTTGACTTAAATAAAAAATCTTATTGATTTTATTTTTTCAAAAGAATACTGACAGTATGCAACAAATAGAGGATAAAAATGTGCATTTGCTCTTTCCTTTTGCTGCTTTTATTCTACATTTCAACATTTTTTCCCCTTGGCTCTTGCTCATTGGCTGGAGGTCTGTCTTCATCGTTGTCTGGATTTCATCAGCAGTATTACCTCATCCTGATTGCTTCGACCACATGCTGTCCCTCCTTACTGTCTTTTTTTCTCCTTTCCTATCCTCTCATTTTAGCATTTTCTTTCCGCCTTTTATCCCAGCTTGCTGTGTCTGTTGTTTGCTTCTCTGCTCTCTGTTCATCATTCCTCTCACAACATTCATGCGTCGTACTCAGGGGATTTCTGTGTGCGTGAGTTTTTCTTTTCACATCCAGGCTGCACTGTGATTTAAAATGGGGAGAAAAAAATCAGCAGATGTGAAATGGAAAAAAAAATAAAAATCCCGCTACTTTAAAAATAGATTCTGATTCCAGGTTTCTGCACCCAAACATTGAGAGAGAGAATATTTAAAAATGTTATTTTTTTCCAAATCTGCACATTTCTTTCTTAGATCATGAATATTTTAAGGTTTTGGACCCAGATAACTTGTGAATCACAAGTTTGGTTTAGAAACATCCCGTCTGCAGGTAGCAGAAGATGAGAATAAAAAGTCATTTTTTTCTGTTCTGAATGAGAAACAGAGGAAATAGGGCTCTGATGCTGCTGCAGGTCAGTTAAACCTTTTTGCTTTGCAGAGTGGCCGTTCATATCACCATTGATCACATCGTGATCCTAATGGTTTCTTTTATCAAGGCTGCTTGTTTCTTTACAGAATTACTTAAGATGGGAAGGAAAACACTTTACCTAGAAAAAATGTTTTTTTAATGTCTTTGGGTGTGAAAGTTGAATAATTAAGTGAAAATCCACCCTTAAACCTTCTTACATATTGAGTATTTTTCAACTATTATGCAGTTATATTGAAAATAAAAAAAAACTGTTCAACTGATTCATATCTACTATATAAGCTTTGTCATATGCCACCTTGTTCTTTTATGAAAATCTCCTTTGAGGAGATGAGAAAAGCAGTCATTTTGTGTCTTTTTTTTTTTTTTTGTGAATCTCAGTTGGCCTCCTCCTCTGTTCTCTTTGGAAGCAGCTAAAACACATTTCCTCCAACACAATAAAAGCAATTCAATAAAGTGTGTGGAATATGAGACCTTGGCTTCAGCAGAAAGTATATATTTTTCCTCCTTTCACTCCATTTCCTTTCCAAAGCCGATCCAGTCTGCTGGAGGTGCCTTTCATTGTGTTTCACTGTGACCCAGTCAGCAGTTTACTAACCTGGTCAAATGCACCGACGAGCTGTTGGTTCCATCCATGCTTCTTGGATTGAAACATGAAAGTATAATTTCAAAGTATATATTCAGAATGTTATTTGTTAGACAATAGGCAATAGATGTGTCGTTAAAATCTGCCGTTGTAAAAATGAGTAGTATTCATTTGTTTTGTCTATTTAAATTATGGATGTAACAATTTAAGATCCTCGATTTTTAAAATTCACTGAGGAAATCATTTTTCTGAAGGCGACATTAAAGCTGCAGTATGTAGCATTTATATAAAAAAAAATGTTTTTACATATTTGTTAAACTGTCACCGTGTCATGAGAGTATAATACAAGACAGAAAGTTTCATCTCCTTCTCCTCCTCCCTGTGCTGCTATCACAATCTGAAGAAATGCACCACTCCCAGTCAGAAACAACCAATCAGAGCCTGGAGGAGTTATAACATAGTGACTATTTTAACAAATATGTAAAAAAAAAAAACATAATTCTAAAAATGGCATTCTGCAGCTTTAAGTAGAATCTGATTTGCGGCCTCTCTTCCTGTTAGGCACATCAAAAACACTAACAGTGTTTCATTGCAGACTTTGGGGTGTCTGACGAAGAAACAGATAGTGGCGTTTAACTGGCTGAGTTTAAAAGCAGCTATTGGCAATTGGTTACGATTTGTAGAGATGGACAGTAGAGACCAAAAGTTTGGACACATTCAAATGGTTTTCTTTATTTTCATGACTATGAAAATTGTAGATTAGATTGTAGAAAAACCTGACAGGGCACATCTGTGAAGTGAAAACCATTTCAGGTGACTGAAGCTCATCAAGAGAATGCAGAGTGTGTGCAAAGTAGTAATCACAGCAAAAGGTTGATACTTTGAAGAAACTAGAATATAAGGCGTATTTTCAGTTGTTTTACACTTTTTTGTTTAGTACATATTTCCACATGT
>CAEFZY010057569.1:0-13662 GCA_903066815.1 Brachyrhaphis roseni
TCCATCCATCCATCCATCCATCCATCCATCCATCCATCCATCCATCCATCCATCCATCCATCCATCCATCCATCCATTCCCACAGCATAATACTGCCACCACTTTGTGTCACTGTGCTCAAGGAGATGCAGTATTAATTTCCCACTGCGTACAAAACGGCTCTGGGGTGAATAAATGTCTTTGTATTAGAAAAGGGAGCAGAGGCACTCACTGCCATTCTAAGATCCCCTTTGTCATTGTCTCAGATTAGTCTATTCTTAGTTATCATGATAGGACTAAAAAGGTCCTAGTCTTTTGTCACCACTTGTTTATTCTTAAACTAGTCATTTTATTATTTTCTGGAACCAGTGGATATTTTTGATGTTTTCTTTTGAGATTCTTATCCTTTTATTCCCCCTACATTTTCACTTTTTCAATCATTTGGTTTTAAATTTACATGAGTTTGATATACTGTTCCAACAACTAAACTTTAGACCAGAACTCTGAGTGAGACTAATTTATTTATTTGATTATTTCCTGTCCAGTTGAATGCTGAGGCTCCTTCTGCAGAGCACTCCTGTTTCCCAGCTGTTTATGTGCCTCTGATTTCCTTTCTTTATAGCATTCCCTTCCGTCACCAGTGAGTGGCGCTGTTGACACTGGTACCCGAGCCGTCTGTCAGTCTGTCTAGCAGGGAGGGAGGGAGGGGGTGTTTTATTGTAAGCTGGAGAGGAGAGAGAGTGAGAGTGAGAGAGATAGGGAGGGGAAGCACCTCTGCCGCTCTCCTTGCCTCCTCTCCTGTGCGCAGTGCTCCGGCCCGACCGCTCCTACCTTCCCTCCTCATTTCCTCCCCACAGCTGTCTCTCTCTCTCTCTCTCTCTCTCTCTCTCTCTCTCTGTCTCTCTCTCTCTCTGTGTCTCTCTCGTGCGCGCGCGCTCTTTCTCCCCCTTTCTGATGCTGGCTGTCCTTCTCTCACGCCACCGAGCCGGAGGAAACCCTTGGCAGGGCTGGAATGACTGACTACCTGTTTTGCATGGTCTGAATTTTCGGTGGTGGAGGGGGGAGGATTCTGCGCGTCGGCAAGGAGGAGAGTCGAGAAGGAAGAAGGGAGGCTCTCCATCCCCGGGGGAGATTTGATTTTACAGTAAGCACGCGCAATGTCATTCCAGCTTCCTCTTTTCGCTCGTCTCGCGCCTCCCGTCTAAGCTAACCCTTGACGGCGAATATGACAGCCTGTTGGGAATATGGCCGGATGTTGAATTTCTACTTGGGAGTGTACGCCAGATGTTTTTTTTTTTTTTTTTTTTTGGTGTGATACGAATTATGCTTTGTCCCCCCTCTTGTCTTGTTATGATGTGCTGAAAGAGAAGAGGTGTGTTTGCATTGATCACCCACCCCCTCACCTTACTGCATCTCAGCTGGCCGTGCGAGGCCGAGGTGTGTGTGTGTGAGACAGAGAGAGAGAGAGAGGTGGTGGGGTGGGGGGGTCGTCAGGGGACGGAGTGATGAGGGGGTTATGGCTGCAGCTAAAAACGCCATTACTTTGTGATTGACCTAAATATGAGCGATATTTGTGAGATTATCACGCGTGACAGCGGCCCCGGCACGCGCTGGCTGCACGCCTTTGTGCAGCCCCTTTGCATTGGGGACGCCTGGACGCTGGGAAATGTTGTTTCCATCGGCCATCTCTGAAGCATGTGCACGATTAAAGTGCACCTTTGCTGCTTGTGCGCTGTGGCTCCGGCCTGCCTGCCTGTCTGCCTGTGTGCATGTGATGATAAACTAGGAAACACACTTCCGTTGTCTTTGTAATCAGTCTCAGGCTGATATATTTTTATTTTCTTTTTAAACTCCCTGATTTTGGAGAAATGAATCCCATTCATTGTGTCTCTAAGATGACTGTGTTTGAAATCTTTATGTTTGCTCTGTTTAATGTCTGTAAATCGGTGTACATGGAGGGCTCTTTGTGTATTCTGGGTTAGCTCTGCCTTTCAGTTGGACATATTGCATCATGATCCTCACACAGACGCTGTGTAGACTGGGTAATGGGGGTCTAATAAGACGCAAATGTGATGCATAACATGCAAAAAAGGGTCATATGCTGGTTATTTTGGTCATATTACATCCACAAGTGTCTTTGATTAGGATTGAGGACCAATACAAAGAAGTGCAGACAGGTGACTTGTAAAGATAACCACACTTGTCTTTTTGCGATATCAGATGTAAACAGCAACCTTGTCACATAATCTCCCCTGGATTAAGTTGGGTACTCTGAGTGGACCAGGATTTTTCTGGGTTTAACGCCATCTCCCCATCAAATCAAACAAAGGCAGCATGATGCTTCCACCTCCACGTTAATGATTGGCATGTTACGTTTGTTTTCCACCACTCAAAAAAACGTTTTGCATGTTGACCTCATCTGACCAGAGCATCGACTTCCTTGTGTTTATAGGGCTTCTGATGGTTTTTCCAACAATCTTTCCACAAAGCGTATGCTTAATGTTGAATTCTTTCTGTTTAACTAAAGAGGTTCAGTTGGTTTGCAGATCATCTGTATTTATGCTGAGATAAAAGAAGGTGAAGTCTTCTGAGATTCAGGGCTTCACATCACTGCTAGATTAAAGGATTCTGGACTGCTTTTGAAAAAATACTTTGCTATTCTACATTAGATATTCTATAAAACAGTTTCCGAGTCATAAAGTCTTTATATTACTTATGAAAACAAATTAAGCTTGCAAAGTTTTTTTTTTTTGCAAAATGACAACCTTAGACTGCAAAATTATGAAAGCACAGTCTGAGTTTTATAGCACATTTACTCCAGCTGTTAAAAAAAAGCACTTTAGGATTCATAATTATTGCCCAAATACTGTGAAAATCTCATCTTGCCTCATTTTAATAATATTGTGTGTACCGTCTCGTTTTATGAGCTGGATTGTTAAATCTCCAATCATATCCGACTCCTAGGCAGACAGAAATCCTGTTTGATTGTAGATCTTTTAAAACTTGAGCTACTGCTAAGTTGGGTACTTGTGATGAGGATTTGAATTTATTGGAGATGTAAAATAATGATAACCTTTACTTTTAAATGTCACTTTTCCCTTAATTAGCCATTTGGCTCAGAAACTAGTGAATGGTCAACAGATTTGTTCACAGAGCATGCTTCACACAAAGCCAGGAAAGACGCCCAGCGTTTAGTATGTTGTCTAAAATATAAAGTACATTTTTGCTTTCAGATGTCCTTGGGCAGGCCTTACTTTGGATTCCTTTCTGAAAAGGCTTCACACCAAGTTGCCCTTCGACTGTTCATACCTCGATTTTATATTCATGAAGAGGGATTTTTTAAACAAACCCTCGCGTACTCCTGTACTGAACCATTGCGGTTAATTTTTCTTGTTAGTTAAATATTTTATTTACATTGATTCATATTCATAAACATATACAAATCTTAGCTATAACTTTTTTTTTAAAATGTAGTATTTTTCTCCTATTTCCACTGATTATGGTTCTGATCCATGTTGGGGTCAGTCAACTTTGATATAACATGAGATATTGTAACCCCTGACCTTTGGTGGCTGATGGATAATCAATTGGAGTTACTTAACCATGTGAAATAGATTCTAAGTAGACCATAAACAAAATCACTGTTAATCAACACTTGTCAAAGCAAAAAATGTCGCCAAGGCAGGTACAAACTGGCAAATATTTCTTACATCACGTCCAAATAGAAGACGACTCTGCTAATCCCAAAACTGAAAAAATATGAAATTGAGAAAAAGGCAAAAGGATCAGCATCCTTATATAAAAAAGGATGTTCTTCATTATGTGCTTGTAGTAAACACTTTAATGCCAACATTTATTTCCCCATGTACCAAACTCAAATAGGACTCAAATTGCTTACTTCCTAAGCTATAAACTACAGCAACTAGTTTGTCAAGTGTTTCCCCTCTGGAATTAAACGGCTTAAAAAAAAAAAACAAAGTCAAAATTGCAATTTGTGATCAAAAATAGACTCTAATGTGATGGGAGAAAAATATTACACATTATCCAGAAGGAGATGTCCTTTCTATACACTCGCTCACAGCTATATAGTCACCAAAAAGATTTTTTGTCAAGATTCTTTGACCCCTTTTAACTCTTGTGGTAGCATAATTTTAATGTGGAGGGTCAATGGACAGTGTGGTTGCCACAGCGACAGTACTTTGTTCTCCTTTTGGTTGTGGAACTAGAACTCTCCCATTGATGTCATTTTTTTAAATTCTCTTAAAGAGTTGTTGAAGTGCTTCCTGGTTCTGTTGTGGCCTCCTGGATTAGTTGTTGATGTGCTTCTGGAGTAATTTTGGTAGGCTGTGCAATCCTGGGAAGGTTTGACACTTTAGCATGTTTTATTGTTGCTTTTGTTGATAATGGCTCTTCTTTTGCATGAGCAGAGTCCAAAACCCTTAGAAATGCTTTAGTAATCCTTTTCATACTGGTAAATGTCAATGGCTGTCCGTCATCTGTTCTTCCTTTAGCTCATGTTGTCAGTGAAGTTCTATTTTACTGGTTTGAATGACTTTGGCAAAATGAATTGAACTTAGCTTTATGTGTGGCAGAAATGCTAAAACAGAATCAAGGGGCATATACAAACTGTCTCTTACATCTTTTGTGAACCCCCAGAGAATCTCTCTATCTAGGTTTGGAACCACTAACTAGCATTTTAAGACCTATCTTTACCACTAAAACGATAGCTGCTTCTTATGCTTTTGTTTTGCGACTGTTATTTTTATGTAGCACTCATAAAGAAACAGTTTGTTCGCCGACTGCTTTAAGCTACGTAAGCCACGTCTTGAAGCAGGGCTGTAAAAGCACACAGGTGAAGTCGCCAGTCGCTGTTCTCGTCACACAACGTCGCGCTGATCAAAGAGCTTCTTTTCCCTAATGTTGCGTTCCTGTAACACTCTGAGGCACGGTTACAGGAAGCCAGAAGGCTTTAGAGTACATTCATCTGTTAGTCTGGGACAAGAATAAAACCCCCCCCACCACCCCACCACCGCTTCCCACTTTTCCAGCCCCATTCTCTCAATTTTTTTCTCCCTAATTGCCAAGGATTCATGGTAGATGGTAGAATGACCCGCGGAGGCATGTCCCTGGAGGAGAATCTGGAAAAGTGATGCACTCTGCCAGTGGTTCAGCAAAGCCCTTTGGAGCACGTTATCATCTCTTTCAAAAGGTTCGCCTTCGCCTGTTCGTCTTGAACAGACTTCATTAAGTTTTTATGATCATAATCATAAAACAGATGTGTTAAAAAAAAAATAGCACAAAAAATGTGTCGTCACCTTTAATGCACATTTTGTGTTCATTTTAACACACAATGTGTTAAAATTTGCACATTATAACACACTGGATGTGCTGAATATTTCAACACATTTTTGTGTTAATCTGTGTTTGTCAGGCAGAATTTACTCCCTGCTGACATCAGATTGTGTAATTCCTCTCAATGATGGTTTCCAGCATTTTTGTTCTAAAATGGTTTTCAATTGTTTTGTTTAGTATTTATAACAATTTTTACTTCATCTAAAAATGCAATTGTTATTTCTGTATTGTGGCAGGATTTAATGACTTTTATAAATGATGCAGTACAAAAATATTTTTGTACTGCGTTGTATATTTACTCATCTTCAAAACTAATATTCATTATACATTTAGATTTTGTTTTTACATAATTTTGTTTGCTAAAAAAACAGACAATTCTTTAACATTTACAATAAATATAATTAGAAATGGCTATGAGTTTAGCTGACAACCTCACATTGGCACATTGGCCATAACTGGGTGGGATTCAGCCACCAAATGAAGTCTTCTGATTGGAGGAAGGTTTTCCCGCAGTATGCCTCAAGTTGTCAAACGAGGCAAAGATTGACGCCACATACTAGTTTAAATAGTGGTTTAAAAATAATAGGGAAACATCCATCAGGTGATTGTTCTTATTGCAGGGAAACAGAAGGAGTAGAACGTGTTGATTTATTGTAGAAAATATATAAAAGAGAGGAATGAATTGGAGTTCAGTAACTATGACTAATTTATTAGGGAAGCATCAATCACATGTTATAATTCAAGCACTTATTCAATATTTAAAAGATACAAAATTAGCTGAGAGGATTTAGTTTGTATGTGTGTGTGAGTGTATAAATATGTATATAATTTAGTTATTTGAAGATGTATAAGAAAAAAATAATTTCTGAATTACATTGATGGCGGTAATGCACAAAGTTTGTAAACTGCCAGAAAACGCAATAGAAGAAGAAGATTGAAGCCACATCTTTTTGAAATAACCACTTTGGTATGTATATACCTTGTATTCGTTTTAATTAATTGGTTTCATGTTAGATTTGTGGGAATTTTCTTGAATCACTAGTTGGAAAAAGTATTATGGTATTTTTTTGTTGCTATGACAACAAAAATGTTATGCTGGGTTTCATGTCAAAGCTAGCTAGCATATTATTATGGCAGAGACAGGTGGTGGGTTGCCTTTAAATTGAAATTTTTCTTATTTGTGTAGTTTAGTGCAATTATGGCCTAATTCGCCCTTTGAGATGTTATTTACGCTTTATGTTCCATTACACATTGGTGCAATTTTTCCTTCCAATCTATGAAATCTATGAAATCACATTTTATATGTGTCAAAATGACACAATTTAACACATTTGTGTTGATTTGAATGACACAATAGTTGTGTTAAAACGACATACACATTAGTTGTGTCAATAACGACACAACATGTGTTGTCCCTGAGCTGATTTGGCACAAGTGTTAAAATTGAACACATCATGTGTTGTTTTTAACACATCTGTTTTAAGAGTGCAGATGAGACATATGTAATGTGGACAAACTTCAAAAAACTTTTGCTGTCTTTATTCAAAGTGTTTTGAGGCGATGAGTGCTCACTGTAAATTCAGTTTGTCTCACAAAATATACCACAAATAATTCACTTACCCATAAAGTTTTATCAGCTGTATGTATCTGTGATAACGCGTTAAGTCTAATGGTCGACTCTATTTCAGCTCAGTGTTTCTTCATGTTATATAATCACCCACACCGCTGGTAAATCTGACATAATACCAATAATGTACTTCATTTCCACTAGATTATCCTTAAGTCACCAAGCTGTTCTCCTCCCTCTACTTTTAATGCGAACGCTAAATAACTTATGAACATCCATAGTCTAACGTGATAGAAAATGACAATGAGGTACAACTGAGATTCATTCTGTTGCAAAACCAGTCACTATGTGAACCAGCGAACCATATGTCTAACCTGATAATCTCTGTTGATAACCTTGTTCAGGAAAGGAGACATGGGGGGGACCAGGAGGGGCTGTGTGTTGCCAGGTCTTTGTATTCCCGTCATGACAGAACCTGATTCATATCGCAGCATGCGGCTTTCCTCTTTGCATCGGTGAGGCGGGATGTCTTGCCTGGTCAACAACTTAAATTTTTTTTTCTTTATTAACTGTAAAATCACTGCAAGCAGAAAAGAACAGTTGGTGGAAAAGGGAGGACAAGTAGAGGGTGGCGGGGCTCATTTTTAGTAAAGGGTTTGGTTCCTGCAGAGTTTCTGCTTCCACCATTATGATAAAAAATGCCGTTGCTGTGAAAAACCTATTTGTTAGTTCTCAAAAACAAGCTTGTTTTCAGTTGGACTTCAGACTAACGTTATAATAAGCGAGTCGTTTTGTTTGAGTTATGTGGATTCAGTCATGAGTCACTATGGCAGATCGACAAATTTGCAGATGACACGTTCTTTTTTTCTACTGTTTTTTTTTGACACCTTAACCTTTTAAAAATGAATACTATGAAATAGTACTTGCCTGCTTGGTCATTTTTATATCAGACAAATAAAATTCTCTTCTCGTTTGAGGAGTTTATTTGTTGGGCTATCCAAACCAATCTGGCATGTGAAGAAGCAATCCCCCCATAAAGTGATGACTTGACATTCTTCTCCAGGATTTTCAATGGAGAGCAGAATTCGTTTCCAGCAATTACAGGAAGTTGTCCAGGCCCCGAAGCGTTACCAGCGCTAGCGCACCATATTTGTTGGTGTAATGCTGTTTTTTTGGGGGTGGGGTTTGTTCTGAAGTGCTGTTAATTGAGATGTAATGGTACACACATCTTCAGAAAGGCTCTTGTATTCTTTTTGGTCAGAAATGGTTTTTGCCTTGGAACTCTCTCTTGAATTCCATCGTCTCTTAGTTTTTTATACGTATATTAAAATGATGAACACTGACCTTCACTTAGTGCAAGGGTGTCAAACTCATTTTCATTTTGGGTAATATATTGACAAAACCAATTAAACTGTTAATATATCAATAAATACCTGTTCCTCCTGGATTTTGTGATTGTTTTGGTGGGGTTTTTTTTGTGGCAATGAAAATGACTAATTTTGTGGTAAGGAATTTTTGCGATATTCATGCTAATATATGATGTTAAATGTGACTTTTTATTACTCGCCGTATCAGTTATGGACTATAACTTCAAGTAAGACTGAGGCATCAGTCACTTAAGCTCAATATTTTTGACCAATTCTGAGAAAATTTGCAGCAAAATCAGAAATATGGAGATTTGTTGATTCTGTAAGAATTTTGCAGATTTGTGAAAAACTGGAAGGGCGTATTGATGTAATTTGGAGTCTAGAGGGCCACATAGAAAGCTATGCCGGGCCAGATTTGGTGCCCAGGACCTTGAGTTTGACACCAGTCACTTAGTGCTTTACATGTTTTGCTCGAGTCTTTTGTGACCGCATGTAAGAGTTATCAGATGTGCTAATGGAGTAATTTTGGTAGACCGTTGACTGATTTCTAAATATGTCTATTTTTAACCCTTTCCAGACTGATATATTTCAATGACTTCTAATCTTTTCTTGAACTGGTATGACACTTTGCTCATTGAAATAGTTTATGTTGTCAGGCGAGTCCTATTCTGGTCATTTCTCAAACATGTAAATGTGACAAACATTAAAAACACCCGATGTCTGTAAAGGGGCAAATCAAGACAGTGTGAGTATAAACTAACTTCAATTTAAACCGTATTTGCAAGATAAAGTGTTAGCTACTAAGACCGTGTTCAGTTTTGGTCCTGATCTGAATATAGGCCATTAGACCTAGAGTGGAGAGCTGATCCGTTTGAGTGGCCTCATTGTTTATTCATGACAGGATTTTTTTTATTTTTATTATTTTTAAATACATATCAGTTGATTCTTAAAAGTGAGGAATCGCGTGGCTTCTCCCCACGTCAGAAACGTCGAGCTCCAGACAAGCCGATCTTCATCTCCAGCTGATCATTTACCAGCCGGGGAAAAGAGACACCCTGTACTGGAAGTAAACAGTTGAATAACTACTTTCTGAGTGTGTGTAATTGGATCCAGTGATGGAGGCCTTACCGTGCTGACGTTGACCTTTGCTGTCTGCGCGGGACATAAACACCTGCAGCACCGTTCAGTCACGGAGCTCAGGTGACTTATTGACTATAAATCCCCATCTTCTCTCTTCAGCATCCACTTGTGAGTCAGGGAGGTCCACTAATGGACGATTTTTGAATAACAGCAGCACTTTGCCTTTCTGTCTGAGCCACTGGGTGGCTTAGCCTCTCTTTTAGCCTGAACAGTCAGTAGTGAGAGACTGGCTTGTGTGGACAGGATGATGGCTGTTTTATTATTATTATTAATATATATAGTATTTTTCCTGCTCTTTCAGAATAACACAAAAACAAATTCTCCTGCAAAATCACTTGACATCTGTTTGCCTTCTGTCTTTTTCACCGTGGGTAAAAAACAGACGTTTGAGCAAAAAGGCGCCGAATCTGTCCCATTTTGCGCAGTAAAATCATGACATTTAGTTCAGCTTCACACTAAGCAGGCCTTCTCCCGCTCAGCTAGAAGGTCGCAAAACTATTTTAATCACTGCAGCACATCAGTGAATTCATGGCTAATTGACAGGAGTCTTTCGTCTCTGCGTTTAGCCGTGAACGCGCCACGCTCTCTGTGTTGTTCCAACCCAGCGTGTCGGTTTTTTTTGTTTGTTTTGGGGTTTTTTTTCTCCTCGTGTCTGGCAGAATCGGCACCCTTTGGTAGCACTCCCCCTAATCCACCTCTCGTCGCACTGCTCACCCAATCAATCCCCCACGGAGGCGAGCCGAGCGTTGCCAAGCCGTGGCTTGCCAAATTGTGGTTGCCCGGGCAACGTGAGCTACAATTTTTCTATTTATTTATTTATTTATTTATTTGCTGTGATGTCAGCACAGGTGTGTGGCGGCAGCGGTTTGGACCGCAACAGGACCGGCCCTTGTTGGACATAACGAGCCGGACTCCGCCGTCACGACAATGACTCTTTGTGTCTGAGAGCGGAGGTCAGCGAGGGCCGGTGGCATAACACCGGCTCACAATTAGCTCGGAGTGTGTCGGCGAGGCGGTGAGTGGGCTGGTTCTGGACTTCCACACAATACGCCACCGAAACACATTCAAGTTTGCGGCTGTAAATCTGACAAGTTTGACGTGCGAGAGCTCTTTGTGTGTGTGTGGTGTATGTCTTGCCACGATACAGCTGAGTACAAAGTTTATTTCACACATGTAGACTGGTCACAATAACTATGTTTGCTGGACGATAAATTGTCCCAGTAATCATTGCGATATGTGATAATACTGTTGTTTTGATATCATTTTCAAACAGTACAGTGATTACTGCAAAAATAAAGCAAGTTTGCCGTCTGAGAGACCAACACATTTTAATGTTGTGAAGAACAGTCAACACTTGAACTGGAGGATATTTCAAATATGCTAAATAAAATATGACAACCCCCCCAAAAAAACATGTGCAATAGAAATCATAAATACAATGTACCATATTTTCCGGACTATAAGTCGCACCCGAGTATAAGTCGCAGTTTTGAGGGAAATTTATTTGATAAAATCCAACACCAAGAACAGACATGTCATCTTGAAAGGCAATTTAAAATAAAATAGAAGAGAGGCAACAACAGGCTGAATAATTGTATATATTGTATATATGTATGAATAACATATGCTGGGAGAACATTCCCTTACCTGAAAAAAAGAAAAAGGGAGCAATATGTTGGGGAAAAAAAAGAACTAGAATATTTCAAAAAGTGTACATATTTTATCACTATTTAGATTATTTAGCAGTACTACAGTAAAACGTGAGACAATTAGCTTTTAATTGGACCTCATTTATATTTAACGCAGCAGATCCTTTATCCAACGTTAAATAAGGCATCAAGGTTAACTCCTTACAGTAAACGTCTGCTTGTTATGGGCTTTAAAATCCTGGCCTTCTACTGCTCTTTATTTACCCTCCGTAATTCCAGCAGATTGCTCCGTCAGACACACCGACAAGCCTTTCTAGATACATTTACCAGCACACTCCATTATCCTGACATGACATGTGGTTCTTGTAATATGTATGCTCAGCGTGCCCTTGTTTCCTTGCGTGTGTGCGCGTGTGTGTGTGTCGGACTTGGTGGGTGTTGGAGGACCGTCAGCTGCAGCCCGACAGCCGCTCTTTGTTCTCACCCTTCAATATAAGTGGGCCTTACATAATTACAAATGAGCTTCTTATCCATAATGCTGTTAAAAAGAGAGAGAGAGAGAATGTCCTGTGGAGATTTTGGAGCTAAAAACTTATAAAACAGAAAATAAAAAAAGAGAAATGAACTACACCCTGGGTACACTATTTTACCATCATCACCCTGAGGAGAACAAGCTTCTCCATGTGTTGCGCGACGTCTGTTGTCAGGAGGAGTTGCATTTTGGAAGATATTTCTAGAAATGCACCAAGAAATGGACCAATGTTCTCCGGATTGGCTCTAATCCTCAATCGGCAGGTTACGTCATAACTTATTTTCGTTTTCATTGAAAATTCATAAAAATCTTTGGGCTGGATAGGCATCAACCAATAGCGACTTTCTTTAGGTTAATAGAAGTCAGGTCAAGGTTAGCATCTTACAGCTGCATCTCAGTAAGTTAGGATATTATTTATACAAATTCTGGATGCGAATTAATTATACACTTAGTAATGGATAGATTGAAGAGTGTTTGTTTCTGTTAATTTGGACGATTATGGCTTGCTATTGGTGTAAATCCAAAATATTATTTCCAGTAGAGACATTTTGTAAGGCTTCTAATACAGGAATGTTGTTTTGCGGCCTACGCAAATCCCGGGGAAAGACTGCTGACCTAACAGTTGTCCCGCATACGGTCATAGATGAGGTAGAGATGCAAAAGGTCACTACATGTCAAAAAATGTTACATTTTTGACAAAATGTCCTATCCAACCAAATTAGTGGAAAGTTTAGTGGAAGGAAAAGTGTTGTATTTTCATATCTTGTAAGCAGTAATTGTCAAAATGAACAAATAGATCATTTGGGTCCAATAAATAAAAGGAAAACAAATTTCACCTCTTGAAATGAATTACTGAAATAAACTTTCTTTTCGATGATCCTCTAACTTATTGAGCTGCAGCTCCATTATGTCTTTGCGTTTATGTGAACAATTATGTAATTCTTTAATTTCTTTGTTGGGTTTAAAGTCTGTTATTTAACCTGAAGCATATTTTCTCTCTTTTACGTACCGCAGTGCTGAACTTATCAAAACTTCAGAATCAGACATAAGAACCAGCCATGTAAAGCCTCCTGGGTGCACTTTAAGACGTTTCACAGTTAGTGGGACACTTTTGGTGCTGGTGGGTCGCAAGTAGATTTAAAATCTTAACATTTTCCACCATTTTAACACAAATTAGATTTTTTACTTTATATTTTAACCCACTTCCATTGTCCGCTGAACAAGGATGTTGCGAGATGCGTTTTGGCTTTGCCAAGTGCGACCTACTCGTGTTGTTTCCCTTTTGCAGCTCCGTTGTTGCCAACACATCGGAGCGGTTTGTGTCGGCTCTGCTGAAAACTGCATGATTTCTTTGTATTCTGTCGCTTCAGGCTGCGTCCTTGATTGTTTTCTGAGCAGTAATGTTTCGCTGAAGCAGAACTTTAAACGCGTGAAAGTTGACCACTCAACCAATTAAACCCTGAGAAGGTTGAGAGGTTCTTCGCAATGGCAAGCTTACTATATCTGGTCTTCCTGTAGCAGACTTTAATTTTATGTTTTTTGTTTTGTTTTGTTGTTGTTTTTTTTTAGCATTCTGTATCCTTTAAATGGCATTCTTGCGTGCCTGCAGCTCTCATTAGTTTCGAACCCTTCTGCAGGAATTCGCTGGCTGGCAGATTCTCTGTACGCGCGCAGCAGAGGAAGTGGCGGCTGGCCCGTGTGCTTCTCGCTCTGTCTGGCTTTTAATGCCTCTTCATTCACCGCTCTCGCATCCAGCCAGCGCCCCGACACCCGCTAATCCTCCTCTTTATCTTAAAGGTTTGCGCAGCACTTTGCTGTCACATTCAGAAGGCTTCCAACCCAAGATTTCGAAGAGTACGCCTCGTATAGGTCGCTCTGGTGCAGTCGCTGGATGTTAGTATATGTTAGGGCAGTGTTTTTCAAACACTGTGCCGCGGCGCACAGTGTGCCGTGGGTGATCGTTAGGTGTGCCGTGGAAATTATCCAATTTCACCTAATTGGTCTAAAAAGATTTTTTGAAAACAAATTAATCATCTGCAAATAATATGCCATTTTCGAGTGTCTATGTTGTAGTAG
>CAEFZY010057570.1:0-29347 GCA_903066815.1 Brachyrhaphis roseni
AGTTAGTTAGTTAGTTAGTTAGTTAGTTAGTTAGTTAGTTAGTTAGTTAGTTAGTTAGTTAGTTAGTTAGTTAGTTAATCAACCAAAACATCAAACAAACTTTCTGTTACATTTTACACAGTCCTCTACTGTACTTAACAGTGTGCATTGAGTAATTCTTTTCATATGCATTATTTGCCTTACATTAACCCACCTGTATTGTTTGCCAGCAGAAATCTCAACCTTACTATCATTTGATAGCAGAGAGTTTACATTAAAAATGTGTTCTTCCCACATTAAAGCATTTTCACTTATATAGAATGTTGTTGGTTTTTCAATTCAAAATATTTCACTGTCAAATTATCCATTTGCAACAATATGAAATTTTGATTTTATAAGTTTTTTCTTTAGTATTTTCTTCTTCTTCAGATTCTACAACTATGTGAAAAAATAGAATACATTCATCCTTCTTTGTCTTTAGGTTTCCAACTACCTGCCATCCATCAGTGCCTCTATCAGCCTCAGTCCTGAGTGCCACATCTGGCGATTCTGCATCGGATTACACTCTGCTCCGAGGCTTCTGGTGGCCTTTACCTACTTCAGGTTTTACAAGTCCCGCTTTGCTGCCAGGTCCTCCGAGAGCGCACTCAGCTGCTTGAACTTGACCTTTTCCATTTTTGAGAACCTGGGCCTGCTGCTTCTTACATATGTGTCATCTAATGAGACATACTGTGAGTGATCCAGTTATAAAATACCACAAGACATGCATCCAGTTTTTTCTTTTGATGGTGGAGTCTGCCTTGTGGTTCATACATTTCTTTACGAATTTAGCAATTATTTTGCTACTGAGTCATCATGTAGAATATTTTTGCTGCCTGCTTTTGATCATGTTTTCTCTTTCCTCCCTGTACAGTTGTGCATAAGGAAGGTTTCGTCCTCTTCATTGTGAGTTCACTTATCTACATGCTGATAACCTGCCGTTTGTGGAGATCAATTAAGAAGTATTCATTAAGTCCCGAGGTAAAGAATAGTAAATATAAAACACCACAATACAATTAAAGCTATCCACTTTAATTGCAGTATTCGAGCCTTGTTTGTGTTGTTATTTCCTCCTTAAAGGATGCCAAGTCTCATCACTGGAAGGTTCGCTTCTTACTCCTCAATGTTTGCTTTTGTGCTTTTGCTGGATTCTTTTACTGGAAACACAACATGTACTGTGAATCAGGAAGTAAGTTTTACCTTGTGTTATGTTTAATGTCTTTAAACACTGACACAAACGTTGACAAAACTCACACAAGACATAAACCATAAACATGTTTATGTTTTGCATAAACATCACAAAAAAGTGATGATTACTAAGGGAAATAAAAATTATACATGTTTTGATACTATTTCAACAAATAAAAATAGGAAAAGTGTGGCATGGATATGTAATTTCAACTTGTAATGAGACAAAAATAGCGATGGATATTTTTGTCAAGTAATGTATCTGTGTTATAAACACTATAAAATGCTAACCAACACATGCATGTGTGATATCTGTGCTATTTACAGGTTACACCTTTTTTGCGCTGTTTGAGTACCTTGTCGTCTTCTCCAATATGGCCTTCCATCTGACAGCAGTGTGGGATTTCAAGAGTCGGGAGGTTGTGGTCATTTCCTCCTTTGAGGATAAAGACTTCTGACTAGCACCTAAAAATGAGCAAGATAAATGTGCCGGCACTAAACCACATGATGAAGATAGCAGCGATCCTGTTGAAGAAGATTGGGATGGGCTTTTCCACATTTTTTCATAAGGACTTAAGACTTAAGAGCTTAAAGTGTGTTAATGTCAGTCAAGTGCAAACAGATGATACACACATATATACATGATGGATGGAGAAACAGCTTTTGTTCCAATGTTACTTATAGTTGCCTTCAATTTCACACATTATTTTAGGTGATGTGAAATTTTACTTTGACATCAAGCACAGCAAGTACTGTGTGTCTGCCAAAGTACATTATATGTGTTTTAGTAATCTGAATACATCCTCAAACACAGAATTTTATATCTTTCACCAAGTATATTATTCATATTGTTGTTGAGACCTGGAGGTGGTGTTCCAGTTGTGTTTTATAATAAGCATTAAAACCCAAAATAATATTAGTTTCTCTGCTCAAGAATAAACTTACTTTCATTGATCACCAATTAAATGGCACAGACCTCCAGATTGCCATAGATGACAAAAGTCAGATGTTATCTGTCATTTGAACCTTTTACGTTATGTTTTGTTAATAAAGTATTTGTTACAGAGGAACACCTTTGTCTGTGGAATACAACACTAACAGTGATGCTTGTTTAAAATAACAGTAAATGTATTGCATATTACATTGTGTTGCTTCAAATGTGCCGCACTCACCCCCTTAACAATCAGCTTATTTGTATATGAAACTCTTTTTATAGAGATCTAGAAAATGATGTTGCAATAATTTACAGAACTTATACATTTTTATTTAGAAGCAAAAAAAAAACTGTAGTGGTTTTGTTGGTCTCCATGAATTAAACAAGATTTCATATATTAAAATGTTTAAAAATATAGGAGCCTTTTTAATGTTTTTCCCTATGAATTGGAAAAATAGGAATTCTAAATGACTGCTGTAGAAAAATCATTCGCTTGAAGGGTTTTGCAATGCTTTATTGTGTCAACTAGATGGCTCACTGTCTCTGCACATGATTGCACGTCACGGATGTTTTCCGTGGAGTAATATCTCCCACACCATTACATACCAACTCTGCGCATCCGTACATTTAGTTGTTTCTCCTCCGGATTGTAAAGGACTGGATTTGATACCGGTGTTAATCATCTAGCATCTAATCTGTCAGTCTGACAATCCGTCCATCTCTGCATTTATTCGTTCTAGACAGTTCTCGTAATGTTTGCCTAACAAACTCAAACCCTCGATCCTGTTTAAAGGGCACTGTTGCACAACTTTGCTAACTCTAATCTCACATTTTTCACTTAGAAACACTTAAAAAGTAGGTTATTTACACCACCAGATGGAAAGCAGATTACTAACAGCAGGATCAAAACAATTCAGCAGGAAATAAAAAATTAATTTAAAATCAATAAAATTGATCTTGGCTTCTTGAAAACCTTCAATCTGAACTTGCTCAACAAGTAGCAAAAATGTGAACATAATATTGCATGTTTAAATAATTGCACCATACTAGCAAATTATTAAGTAATAACATTTACTTTTCATTTCATTTGAGATTGATAGGTATTTTTAAAAGGAAGCCTGAGTACCCAGAGAGAACCCACGCATGCACAGGGAGAACATGCAAACTCCATGCAGAAAGACCGCAGCCGGGATTTGAACCCTTGCTGCAAGGCAGCAGTGCTACTAACTGTGCACCTTTGTAACCCACTCACTAATTTAAATGGAAAAATCTAAACAATTAAAACCAGTGAAAGAAGAAGAAATGAACATTTCAGCAAGTTTTGTTTAAACACCAATAGGTGTTTTCTGTCTCATAACTGACCCATAGACAGTTTCAGCCACATTGACTTTGTCATCTCTGAGCAGAGTACACAGAGAAGTGCATATGATTGGCATTCATTTCACTTTAAGTTCAATTCCCTTATTTTTTATTTAAAAGACTAAAGTTAGTTTGGTTGCAAGTTTCATAATTGCAAATATATACATTTGACTTGTAAAATTGGTACACACTATGTTAGACTTCTGTTATCTAGTATTTACTCTGATGATCAAAGCAAACATCTGTTTGAAATATTTATGAATGAGTTATTTTCTAGATATCTGCAGGAGAAACACACATGGTGTGAAGTTAGGCGGGGGGTTTGTTATCTGCAGCTGTTTGATAGATAGTAACTCAGAGGATCAGTGCAGTCAGACATGGGTCATCCTGGGAACCAGACATGGTCATGGATTCTATGGGTCTTCTTTTGTGCAACATGTGTTGGTCCAACCTTGGCCGAGCCGTGAGTTTATATGAACTTTTCAGAAATATGTTTATAATTAATTTAATTTGAATATAAATTGTGGTAGTTTTCCACTCCCAAGAGAATTCAGACCATTAAAATTACAGCTGTATGTGTGAATCTGTCTGTAGATATTACATGGTGACCATTCCTGCTGTCCTTGAAGCTGGAGCTCAAACTAAATTCTGTGCAAGTCTCATGAAGCCCAATGAGACTCTGACCATGACCGTCACTTTGAGGTCGCAAGAAAACAATGCCATCCTTCTTGAGAAGACCTCTAGGGAGGAGTTTCATGACTACATTCAGTTTCAGGTCAACTTTCAAGAAAACTTGGCACTGCATGGTTTTTATTAAAAAGCAAACAGCTATTATATCAAAGATAACATTGTGTCACGAGCAAGAGTTTCATGTCTCACATCATTGCAAAATTTTTGTTGACACAGGTCCCTTTAGTAAAAAAAGAAGAGGTGCAGACATTTGAGGTGAAGGTGAGAGGAAACACATTTTACTCAGAAGAAGTCAGGAAAGTCCTAATCAAAGCCTACCAACCCATGACATTAATCCAAACAGACAAACCAATCTACCTCCCAGGACAGACAGGTAATTGGGTTACCAGAAAAAAAATGTATCAATCAATGTTCTCTTTGACAAGTTAATGCTGTTCACCTAAAACATCCATATGATCTGAAAACTTCTTGTAGTTCATTTCAGAGTGGCCTCAATGGATACAAAGTTCAGACCAATAAATCAGCTGGTAAGTGGCTAAATATAATTGTTTAAAAAAATCTATTTAGTATGCAAACAAACCAAAGGGTTTATTTGATTACTGTTGTGTATGTATTACACACCCCCTAAAAGTGGGTCATGTTAATGTTTAAACATGCAGGATTAGGAGTCCAAAGACAAAATAGTTTCAAATTATTTCAAGAAAGAAGTGGGAACATGAAATGTATCCAATCTGCCAGTTGTTTTCAGAAAATGTTCTTTCTGGTCTCAAACCTTCACGGTTACACTGGCCAGCCTGGTTTGCTACCAGAAGCATTTTCATTGTGTCTTCATAGCTTTGCATTTTAAAGTTATTTGGTGAGGGTGACGTAGCCATGTGTGCTGCTTAACTAAAGATCTGCAAAGTCTGCTGAAAGGTCAATAGTTTGAGCCAGTAGCTGTTCGTAACAAGTTTCTAAAATCAGTTAATTTCTTTGTCTATTCATTAATAAACATCACTGAATGAGGCTGTCACTCTAAGGCATGAAAATGCATAACTTGCACCAGAGAATGTTAATGAAACTTTCTATATTATTCTCATTTTTACTTTACTCAGACTTTTCTTTTTCCTCTCTTTGTCCAACAGTACACGGTCATTGAACTAGAGGTAAGAAAATACAAACTGTTTAACCTGTAGGTTTACTTTTTGTTGTTGTTGTTGCCACAGCTGGTAGTTCTTAATTCATGGCAACCATCCAGCTCTGCAATTAGAAGGAAACAACACAATGAGCCAATGCAGATCACATTTTAGCTTTTTCTTTTCAATCATTTTGAGGATAATTTGTCGTTGCATGAAATATGTTGTTCTTATGGGAAGAATCTGACAGATTATTTAAGCCAAATTTTCATTTTTAAAGACAACAAAGTATTTTATCTTTTTTACCCCAAAGGTGTCCATTGCAGATAATACCTGTTATCCACATATTTCAGATTTACTTTAAACTTTTTAAGTGCATTTTCTAGTTGCGGGACTCACAGACAGCTGTTAGATGTTTTTCTGCCTAGCGACAGCTTCATTGCCTAATGATTGGTTGCTTTTCTTCATTAGAAATCAATTGAATAATTATTCTAAAAGTTATTTAAATAAATAATGTAATTTTATTTATTATTAGAAGCTCCAATAAATAATTCATTTAATAAATAGACCCTTATTGAAATGTCCAAAGGGTCCTGACAATTCATCTCTGATGTATAGTCTCTCATTGTTTTTCATCTGACTGAACAGGATCCAAACAAGAACAGAATCGGACAATGGCTCAATGAAACATCCATCAAAATACTGCAGCTCTCATATCCCTTAAACTCTGAAGCCCGTGAAGGATGGTACAGCATCATAGTGACAGTCGGTGGACTTAAGAACTATCACCCCTTCAAAGTGGAGAAATATGGTATGCTAGGAATGTTTTCTTTTTTAACAAAATCTTTTCTCTTAAAGTCTACCTGGTAACATGTTCTGTTTTGGTGTTCAGTCTTGCCCAAATTTGATGTAAACATGAATGTAAAAGAAGAAATCTGTATTGCGCAAAAAGAGTTTGAAACTAAAGTTTGTTCAAAGTAAGTAATGGTTATTTTCCTAGCAAATAAATATCAGAACTTAAAAAATAATAATAATACAGTTATTCTCTGTTGATGAATGTGTTCTAATTTAACCAGGTACACATACGGACAACCTGTACCAGGAAATGTCACGGTGAAGGTGTGCCGACCTCTTGAGCAGTCTAGAAATCTAGAGGAACCTCAGATAACACCTCCCTGTGAGATAATGACAAAGCAGGTAAGGTTACCCACATGTACACTGTGCCTACAGGTATCTATACTAAAATGCGCACCAAATAAATAATGCTAAAAACAAATTGACAAATAATTATCACATGTACATGCAATAATTTTAATCTAAGGACAAACATTAGAGGTTAAAAATCCTAACCTCTGTATTGCTGAGTGGACCAGGATGTTGGTCTGTCATTTCACAGAAAACATCAGTCTAAAATGGCTGTTTCTACCTTTCGTTGTATTCATCTCAATCATTTTTTCTTCGCTTTGACTTTTTAGGTGGACACAACAGGCTGTACTACATTTGAATTTAAAATGTCAAGTTTCACCAAAATTGGACCAAACTCAGCAAAAAATAGACTTGATATAAGTGCCACCGTGGAAGAGGAGGGAACAGGTTAGTCCAGCTACAGTACTCGACTCTTCCTTTTTTAAAGCAGAGTTTTTCAAAATAATTCTTCAGATATGTTTTTTACTTTCAGGTGTTTCACACTCTCAAATGATGAAAATCCAACTTTCATATGTTATTGGAAAGCTGGCTTTTGTTGATCTTCCCAAGACTTATGTCAAAGGCTCAAATTTGGAGGGAAAAGTAAGAATAATTCGGATCAGTGAAAAAATATTTATCTCCTTACAGACTTCATGGGCTTTACTTATTTGTCACACTTAAATGTTAGCTCATCAAACAAATGTTAATATCAGACAAGGATAACATTTGGATAGGTTTCTACCTTAATGAATCATCATTTGAAAACTGCAATATGTATTTACTGAAGCTATCTTTCATTTTTAAATTAGTTTGATTATCTGAAACATTTAAATGTGACAAAAAATCAAAACAAGAAGAAATGTGTTAAATTTCTGAACAGTGGCCATTGCACTATTTGTACTCCAGAATTGTACTTTCAACAGGTCAAGGCTGTTCACTATAATGGGATGCCCATTAATAACATGACGCTGTACTTGATTGAGGGTCATGTTTGGTCTTCACGCTTACTGCAGAACCTCACAACTGACTCTAACGGTTTCGCCACTTTCACTGTCAGCACAGACACTTTTGTTGGAGATATTTTCTTTGGTGTAAGTAAATCATGGTTCTCAACTTGCAGCTGTAGTTCACCACAAAAACAATAAAATACAATTTCAGTTTACCTTCTAACCACCATCGGCTCTGTCTAAAATATTTTTTTCTATAATCAGGTAAGCAGCTTACCAAGATTGAGGTTCCCTCCGAGTGGAACGGCTCACATTCCCTCAGAGCGTCACGTAGTTTGGGAGTTTCAACCTCCCTCTGCTGATACTAAAACTACCAGCTCATTGAAGATAAAAAAGAGCAAAACAACACTTCTGTGTGACAAAGAGGTGGAAATCTCCATTAATTACACGTTTGTGCTTGAATCACAGTCATCTGTGAAAATTATGTACCTGGTGAGTATTTTCTCAGTCATCACCACTGAAGATTTTGAAATAAGTTTTCAAATTGATTATAGTTGGCTGTTGCAAGTCAAAGCTTAGCAACTCTTCACATGGAAAAAACTTGATTTATTAAGAGCATTGCCTTTTTTCATTTCAGCACAGCATTACCTTCTTCTAAGTAGTCAAAGAATGTATTTTATTGTGATCCGTTAAAGTGTTCCTGTACAGTATGTGACACAAAAGAGACAAAAAAAAACAACAAACAGAATACTTGAATTTTGATATAACCATTAAGATTTACAAATAGTCATGACTTTACTATATGGCTCAATTAAATTATACAAAATTAAAAACTCAACCTAGGATGATACTTCTCACTATACTTTCAAACACATTGTTGCTTTGCAATGTGATTTCTATCAGAAGACTTTGACTTGTCTCAAATTCCTGAATCTCAATTGTGGGATGTGTAGATTTATAGACCTGTTACCTTGTAATCACATAGATGAGATACTCAGCGGATGAGTAGATTATTCAGATCTAAACTAAACACCTTCTGATGAATGGCACCATTCAGTGTTCTTTGCTAGAAGTCACAGTTATATTACTTGGCAGAAGTCCTCCAATACTGTGAGGACATCTCGTGTTCAAAACTCCTTTAAAGTGACCCAACAGACTTTTATCGGACTTAGTTTTGAAATCTGACTAAGCCATTTTAAAACTTTGGACTTTGATGAATGCTGGGACGCAGAATGGCACTGAAAAATCTAATTCTTATTCAGACGTCTTGCAGACACATGAAGGTTCGGGGTCAAAACTAACTGGTATTCAGAACTGTTCATATTGCAAAAGGTCAAATCACTGGTTTCTTGAACATGAATTGGAGTTCACTAGACTCCAATGACCTACATAGTCAGCAGCTCAATTCAATAGAGCACCAACAAGTCAACTGTTCTTCCTATCTGTTTTATGTGTTGTCTATTAGGACAACACATAAAACAGATATTATACCTGTTATTTATTTGCATAACAACCATGCATTGCATTCATTTCCTCTAAAAATCAACAGGTCCTATATAGAGGAACTATTGACAAAGGAGGACAAATACAAGTTCAAGTGGAAGATAAACCAGGTGTGTAAATACCGACTTCATAGATTCAAAACATTTCAGATTTTAATTTTAGAATGCTAGGATGGTCCTTTTAAGTCAGTCCAAGTGTTAGGTTCGAGGGCAAAGAAACACAAAGAAACACCTTTTGGACTAAAAATGGCAGAATAATATACACAGCAAAAAGAAAAGAAAACGTTATGTTATGTGGGAACTATTTAATTGAGTCATTGCAGCCACAAGCCCCTTATACTTGGGAATTGTTACGTAGCATATGGGGAGTTTTTAGGAAGTATAGAGTCGATGGAAACACAGCTGGTATGATTATTTATTTTTTTTTCCCTTGAGGCTGATTGAACACACCAGTTCCTTGTCAGAACTGCTTCAGGGAATGCTTTCAATGCAAAACATAAGCAGCTGACATAATGGAAAAGGAAAAACAGCATCTTAAAGTTAAATTAATAAACTCTTCCCAACTACATCAACAAAAATCCAAAGAAATTAATTTATAAATTACATTAATTTTGTCTATAGAAAGCACATAAATGCAGCAATCCCTCATAACATGTCTAACATTTGGATGTTCTTTTTTCTTTCAGTGAATGAAGGCATGGTGTCCTTCAAGCTGCACGTCTCTCCAGACATGGCACCTGTGATCCAAGTTGTGGCTTATGCTGTCCTCTCCAACCAGAACGTGATTGCTCACAATGCCGAGTTCTCAACAGAAAAATGCTTCAGTAATAAGGTCAGCAAATAAGAGAACAAGCTGCGCCAAATATAAAAGACACTAGCATTATGACTAGTCCTTATATTAACTTCTAAAGAAGCAACATATTTTGTGTTAAGCATGTCAGTTGTTTTACACTGCAACGTAAAACTTTTATTCAGAATAAGACAATTTATAGGGTAAATAATGGTACAGTTGAATTAGATACACCAAATAAAAAGACACATCCACTTTTTTCCCTCTGTCTGAAGTTAAATAAGACCAAACTTTTCTTGTTTTAGGTCAGTTAGAATAAAAAAAAACATATTTTCTAAATGACAAATTTTTATTTAATTTTTTATTTTTTTTAAATCAGTGCCTGACTTTTTTTTTTTTTCTTACTTGTCAAAACATAAAGCAGTTTGTTTCAGGTGTAGTCTTAAAATACACCCACATTTAACTCAAATGTGTCAGTTAACCTATGAGAAGCTACCAAAGTTATGACATCATCATCTGGGTTTTCCCCCATGGCTTAAAGAGACACTAATAATTCTGAATGTAAACTTTTGATTTAAATCTTTGGCATATTATTTCTCTAAATATTGTGACATTTAGCAGGTAGAAGTAATTTTGATACTTCTAGAAACAGGAGACGTTTAGTCAGATTTAACTTTAGACGCTGAGAAAAGAAAAAAAGTTGGATCTGAAATTTTATTCTTTGTGTGAAAACTTCTGGTTCCCACTGTATGTGTAAATGTGTCCTCATCAGGTGTCGGTGGTGTTTTCTCCATCATCAGCTGTTCCAGGAGAGGAGACAAAGCTGCAGCTGACGGCCCAGCCTGACTCCCTGTGTGGCGTCAGTGTCATCGATCAGAGCGTCCTCATAAAGGAGCCTGGAAAGACTCTGGATGAAGACAAGGTGACAGCTAAAAACATTTAGCCTCCTTCAGAGACATACTGTCTGTGGTTATGTTTTGAGATAAAAGTGAAGCTCTTTAGCTCTTTTTTCCCACTCGGACAGAACCAAAGCGAAATTACTGAACACTTCCCAGCTCTAAACCATGTTCTTTGTCCACAGGTTTTTGCATTGCTTCCTGTCAGGAAAATATTATACATACCATACAAGGTTCATGATCCCAGAAAATGCTGGAATGTGAGGATGAAGAGATATTTCTCACCTACTGAAATAGAGGAAGCCCATACAGTTTTCCAGGTACCAAGTATACAGCAACCATACAATACAAAACGTATTACGGTAAATTTACGTCATTTAAACGTATTATTCTATGTATTTTGTGTTGTTTGTCTAAAACTGTGTAGAGAGTAGGACTGAAAACAGCAACAAATTTGCTGATGAACATACCCATATGTCTCAAATTCAAGGGGAGAGAATATAATTATGGTATGTTATTGTGATAACTTCAGAGCTGTCAAGTAGGACAGTTTTTGAATTCACTTCTAAAACGGAAAAAAAAAGTGCACCACTGTTTATTCAGGTCTGTTTCTCTTTCTCCTGGTTCTTTTAAGTCCCATCACTAGGATCTAGTTCACCAATGGTTTTGGTTGGTAAAGCAGGGTCTGCGGGTACAGAACCAGTGGAAACAGTTCGCACTTTCTTCCCTGAGACCTGGATATGGGACATGGTGGAAACAGGGTGAGACTTTAGAAGTAATGGTAATAATAATTCAGCTCATATACAAAGACATATTGTCCAGCCATTTCCTTATTTTTATTCAATTAACATGAGTAGTTTGCATTTATGCTTAACTGTAAGGAAGTAATTGGGAAACATTTTAATGTCTCCAAATCCTTTTCTTGGGTGCTTGGATGCCCCGTTGGCCTGTGAATAACTTAGAGGGGCAGTAGTATTATGTATTCTGTACATATCTATTGATCCCCAATATCTGTTGATCCAGATCTTCCGGAACCAAGAATGTGTCCCTCACAGTCCCAGACACCATCACCACCTGGGAGACGGAGACTTTCTGTTTGTCCCCTCAAGGTTTTGGTTTGGCTCCTCGTCAGAAGCTCACCGTCTTCCAGCCTTTCTTCCTGGAGCTCACCCTGCCCTACTCCATCATCCGGGGGGAGAACTTTGAGCTGAAGGCAACCGTCTTCAACTACCTGACTAAATGCATTATGGTAATTTCCCTTAAGTCGATACAAAACAAATGGAACAAAGTTACTGAATAATGCATGCTGTACGACTGTGATACGACAGGAAATAAACCAGAAATAGAGGAAATAAATAATGAAGTAACTAATAGTAATAAATAATAAAATAAAATAATAAATAAATAAAAATATAATATAATCAATTCAAATAATAAAGGAAAGATAAAGCTTTCTTTGGTTGATCAACAGATATGTCCCATCATTTTATCATATCTAAAATCAATTGGTTTAAAATGTTTAAATAATTTTGCGTATACATTACTGAACTACCAGATGTTAAGTTTCGTAAGACTGCTTTTTGGTTGTATTTGAAACACTTATGAAATTACTGTAAAGGTTATGGGTATTTCATGAGGTGGATACTGTATAAAATATCTCTGGATTATAATAAGACATGTATAGTATGAATTTACCTTTCAGTCAGTTTTAAAATATTTTACGCTCTTTCTTTGTGGTTGTAGAACTAATTTAAACAATATATTTCTCTTTAATAGGTTAGAGTGGCCGCCGCCCCCTCCTCAGATTACAGTCTCATCCCCCTCTCTGGGGACCAATACACATCCTGTCTCTGTGCCAACGAGCGGAAGACCCTCAGCTGGACCATGAATCCCACCGCCTTAGGTGAGGATCACATTGCTGACCGGCGACTGGCTGAAAGAATTGATCACAATTCACCCTTTGCGTACTCATTTTCTTCCATGCTCCTCCAACCTCATTTTGTGATACCTTTAGAAGTTACAGCAGCTGAACATTTGATCTCTAATGATGTTTTTCAGGAGTTGTGAATGTGACTGTGACTGCTGAGGCTGTTCCGTCCCACATTTCTTGTGGCAATGAGATTGTGAATGTTCCTGAAAGAGGACGTGTTGACGTTGTCACACGTTCTCTCATCGTTAAGGTTGGTGGCATTAAACACGACAACCGTTAAATGACATTGGAACAGTTTTTGACATTTTACCAGATTTCAAAATAATCTCAACAAATGAAACTAAAACTGGAACTCATCTTGAAGTTTTCCTCATATCTCTCGCACTCAGGCTGAAGGAATTGAAATATCAAAGAATTACAACTGGCTGGTGTTTCCCAAAGGTCAGTGTGTTTTTCACCGAACAGTAAACATGAGACCCAGATGATAAAGATCACCTGTAATTCAATGCATTGTATTTTAACATTGCGTTAGCTTCTCTGAAATATTTTTAGAATTGATTGAATCACACTTAGAAATGCTTCAAAGTAGAATTTTACAATTACAGTCCTATTGAAATTGAAATTTAAACTTCTTTACAGATTTATAATTTATTTCCTGATTTTTGTCAGTAAGCATACTGTCATCTACAAAGCTTCCGTTTTTGTCTATTAGTTTAAAGTATATTGATTTTTATATGCTAATGACATAATAAGCCTCTGAATAATCCTTTCATGCATGTAGCAACATTATGTCAGAGCTGTATGGAGTGTGCTGATTATAAGGAGGGTGTCACGTTAGGATCCAAATGCAGAGCAAACTGCTGTAAATTACCTCAGACAAAAAGCTGAGATGAAGTTACAATCACAAGTTTGCATAATTGCATCAAGACAAAGACAGTGTATTTATTATTAAGAACCAAGAAGGTTTTAAGTGTTTTTAAGTGTTATTTCTATTCTGTCTGCACAGATAAAGCTTTGACAGAAGAAACAGAGATACGCCTCCCTGAAAATGTGATCGAGGGATCGGCCAGTGTGACGGTGTCAGTGCTGGGTAAACTCATTTTAGAAAATTGTTTTCCGGAATAGTTCTTAAAAACATCTGAGCTTATTTTACAATATATTTTCTATATGATGGTAAGCTAGCACATAGGAATAAGTAGGAATATTAGTGTCTCCAACTGTGACTCATCCAAACTAAACTGTTTTGTCCCAAGCAGAAAAAACACTTGCATCTAGATTACTATCAGTTTGAAGCTCTCATTTCTTAAAGTCAGATCAGTGTTATGTTTAAATGAGTGTGGATTTCTGTACAGGTGACATTATGGGCCGCGCTCTGAAGAACCTCGATGACCTGCTGCGAATGCCTTATGGATGTGGGGAGCAGAACATGGCTCTTCTGGCCCCAAACATCTATATTCTACAATATCTACAAAGTTCACAGCAGCTTACCCCAGCCATTAAGGAAAAGGCTTCCAACTTCTTAACCAGTGGCAAGTCTAATAATGTAGCTATTGTAATCAAATATTTAGGATGCTCAAATTCATTCATCTGTTACTATTACAAGAGTGACAGTTCCTAGATGAGTCCTCAGAGAGTGGTGGTATAAGCCACTCTGAAAATAAACCCAACAGCTCCATGAGGGTAAAGAGTCTATCTACATCTTTAGAATCAGAATGAAGCCACTCTTCATTGGTTTGTAATCCAGATTATGTACATCTCATCACGTTTCTGTTCTTTAGGTTACCAGAGACAGTTGAACTACAAAGACAGCAAAGGTGCTTATAGCACGTTTGGGAAAGGGCCTGGAATCACCTGGTGAGAGCATCACTGACCCATCACCATGTTTTCTATTACTTTTATTTGTTTCCGTCTAGTTTCCTAATCTAGATTCTTTCTTTACTTTGTAAATGCTGATTTATCTTGTTCTTTCTTAGGCTGACAGCTTTTGTCCTGAGATCTTTTTACAAAGCTCAATCTTTCGTCTACGTTGACCCAACAAATATTGACCAATCAAAGACTTGGCTGGAACGAAAACAACGTAGCAGTGGCTGTTTTGAACAGTCAGGACAACTCTTTCACAAGAGTATGAAGGTATGTCAGTTATTTCCAGGTGTATTTGACACCATAAAGAAACCTCCAACCTGAATAGGGACAAGTTCTGCTGAAGTCACAATTACATTTATTTTTAAAGTTGTTGCTGCAACAAAAACATATTTCTTTATAGCTTCTTTTCCCTGTATTGTAGACATCCACTAATAGCATTCTCTTTGCGATGCTTCATCTCCACAGGGTGGGGTGTCAGATGAAGTCACACTTAGTGCTTATATCACCGCTGCCTTTTTGGAAATGAACACATCCACGAATGTAAGTAAATAAATCCTAATATAACCAACATTTACTTGGCTGCTTTTAGTCGGTCATTTATAATATTACAATTAAAATCACTTATTTTTGCAATTTATAATCTTTATTTATATTTTTATTTCTGCCTTTAACATGAAATCAAGCTAAACTTTTTCTCTTTCTTATGTCTTTGGGTTTCTAAAGTTTTTTTTATAATGTCAAAAAATTTTATCATTAAATGATCAAAATTGCTGAATGAAAATATATAAAATTAGATGTAAGGGCAAAAAGCACAGGTTTGAATTCTTAACATAAAGCAATGCAGATTTGACAAATCTACATTTCTTCCAAATACCACTAGAGGGAAGTGAAGTATTGCCAGTGCTTTTATTGCAAACACCACACTTCACAGTGTAGGTTTTAGAAGATGAAGATTGTAACTGTGTATGGAAAAAATAACTTGTTGCTTTGAACCTGAAAATATTTCTATGGTCTTGTATTTTGTTAAAGGACTTTGTTGTCAGGAAGAGTCTGTCATGCCTCAGAGAGTCCACCAATACCTCCAGCAACACCTACACTACAGCTCTGCTGGCGTACGTCTTCACTCTGGCTGGAGACATGGAGACCAGAAATCACCTCCTGCAGCACCTCGACTCAGTCGCAATAAAACAAGGCGAGTTCTGGTGGAAATGTTTCAGAGTTCATAACCATGACTTCGTTAATGCTTGTTGTTTGTTGGGTGGGTGACTGTTTATTAGGAAGCTCCATCCACTGGTCTCAGACAGCAGCAGAAACATCAGCCCTTCTGTCTGTGGAAATCAGCTCCTATGTGCTGCTGGCCAAACTCTCTTCCTCCCCCACTGCTGAAGACCTGGGTTACTCCTCAGGCATTGTTAGGTGGCTGACGACCCAACAGAACCAATATGGTGGCTTCTCCTCCACTCAGGTGTAACAATCAGAATTTATCTCTATACGAAGGCTTTTTTTACTGTATGCATATTTTGCTGATGTATACTAGCATTTCAGTGAACATTTAGAAGTATGTAATGCCTTGCTGAAACTGATAGCTGAATGTGTTGACCCATTTTGGACATAGCAGTACATGTTTTGCTTAGATTATATTCTGAAGTCTCTTTACTAACAAACAAACACTCAACAAGATGAATTCACTTTATGTTTTTGTGTTTATTTCCTGTCATGGTTCTGGTGGGACATCTTGTACGTTGTGTGTTGTAGGACACGGTGGTGGCTCTTCAGGCTCTGACCCTCTACTCCAGTCTGGTGTTCAGCCCTGAAGGTTCCAGCACAGTGACAGTTCAGACTCCCAGCGGTCAGATGACGTTTGATATGAACCCAGACAACAAACTGCTCTACCAGGAGAAAATGCTGCAGAATGTAACAGGAAAGTACAGCCTGGAGGTGAAGGGGACTGCGTGTGCCTCAGTGCAGGTCAGTGAACACATCATGACAGACCAACACAAAGCAGCGCATGATTGTGAAAGAGAACAATCTGACAAGTGTGGTGTCTGTTCGAATTCAACTACAGACTTGCAAAACTTCTTTCAGTTCAGCAAACCTAGTCATTGAGCATTTTTCTCATGGTTCTGTGCAAATTAGCTCAAGTCAGGTCAGACGGAGGTCATTTTCTCTCTTACACATAAAATTATAATAAAGTACGTTGAAGTTTGTATTTGTATGAAAGATTTCAAGAGATGTGAACACTTCTGCAAAACGCTTTGTATGCAATAGATTTAACTATTGGCTTTTGTCTGATTAGATTTTATTTTAAATGGTAAAACCCAGTCAACATTTTGCAAATATGACCTAAAGAAATTATTGTTTCTCTTGTTTTATTCTCTTAAGTAACAAACCATTCTTGGCTACTTGCTCCTCAGATTTCTCTGCGGTACAACACCCCACCTCCTACTGACACCTCCACTCTGAGTTTGGAGGTAAAAGCACAATCTGACTCCTCTGGCAAAATGCCTAAAGTCACTCTGAGCCTCCTGTCCCAGTAAGTGATTAACGCCCTGGCTAAATAATATTATGAATACAATGGAATAAAAACAGCCTTTATTCAAAGGGGAAATTGCAGTGTAGCAGCAGCATCAGGTATACAAGTTCACACAAAAACTTCTTAAAGTGTTAAAAGCAACATCTAAAAACGACACATAAATAAGATTAACAATAATGATAATATACTGTTCAAGACTATAACAAAAAATATGTGCAGTTATTAGAAATAGGCATACATGATTCATGATCTAAGGGATGTGTGACTGTAGAATTTATTAGTGTAAATAGATCAATTAACTCCACCATTATAATGGTTGTTGTGTTCCAGGTATAATGGAAAAGATGCCAGTACTAACATGGTGATCCTGGATATCGCCTTTCTCTCAGGATTTATCCCTGACCCACAGTCTTTGACGAATGTGAGTTAAAGCAGTGACTTTAACCTAAACCTGGGTGTTGATAGAACACCCCGGTTTAATAATAAGGCTGCTGAATGTTTTCTCCTCACAGCTTGAAAGAGCTCAACTGGTGGATCGGGTTGAACACAAGGACGGCCATGTCGTGGTGTACTTACCGGAGGTGAGACCGATCAACAGCTCTGAACAAGACATAATGACAGATGAATTTGTCATTGGTTTCAATTTCTGTTTTGGTCTTCTTTTTAGCTTACAAAGGGGATACCAGTGAACCACAGCTTGGTTCTCTTGCAGCAGATCCCTGTGCAGAACCTTAAACCAGCAGTGATCGCCCTCTATGACTACTACCAGCCCAGTAAACACAGAACACACTTTGAGTCACACTGACCTAAAGTTATTTCTTAATTTTCATCACTACCTTATTCTCTCCCAGGTGACCGGGCCGAGAGAGAGTATATTGCAGCTAATCAAGGTAAAAATATTACAACATCATAGTAAAACATATTGACAGTCTTATTAAGATGCCACAAACCTTTCATTTTAACTTTTTTTCCCCCCTGAGGTAGCCTTTGTGTTGGTATAAATTTTAACAAATGTGTTAACTTTTAGATCAGAGAAATAGTTCCCTGAAATATTTTGTGAAATCACTAAATTGTAATTCATGCAACATCAATATTTTCATACTTGATTTTAAATCATTATCTATGTCAGATATTAAAGATTTGACGGTTAGTGTTTTTTTATGTATAACTTAAATGTCATATATATGTATATTTAAAGGGGTTTTTTTTCTTCAATTCCAGCTTAAAGTGTGACGTGCCATCAGTCCTGAAGTTGTCTGCTAATTTTGTTCTATTAAATGGAACTAGAATGTATTTTCTTAGGGATACCTTTGCATGTAGTATCTCTATTATTTTAATCACAGTACTCATATTAATTGTTTTACAAATGATTACACAATCTATTCATTTATTACATTTTGCTTTTATGTAAACATTGTAACTATGCACTGTTGGGAATCAAAATTTGCATCAATGTTTGGCTTATGTTAATATTAATAAATGTGATTGATATTTTATTATTTTTAATTTTTTTAATAAAGTTAAAACTTCTTTAGTTGAGTTGGGGCGCCAATTCCAGTACCTCTGGAGTCATATATCAAACTTGTCCATTTTTTATGTGAAGGAATTCATTCAAAACTACCAGATGGAAGAAACTCTTAACAGAACAAGGAATGATCACTGACACACTTATTTCCAAATAAGTCTGAGAATTTATTATGAAAATAGCCCAACTTTAAAGCTGAATTATCTAATTTCTCTAAATACTGATGTACAATCTAACTACTGATGGAACAGACAAAAGTATTTACAAAACGAACTACAGTATAACAAAATGAAATGGAATACTGAAAAATAACATATAAAAATAATTGATAGACTAATTAAGACAAGAAATCAAAGGAAAAGAAATAGCAGAACCACAATTGCAACCAAAGTACAGTATCACAAATCAGCGTGGCCTTCCCTGTATTGAGAGAGATGCAGAGGAGGAAACAAAAGGGAATTAGGGGTCAGATGTAGGGACGCTGAGCCCCATGTCCAGATTCAGACCAACTAGACAAACTCAACGTTGTGCTCAGGTCTAACTTAAGGTTACCTGATAAAGGCTTCTTTAAAATCTGCTTCAAATGTGAATCACTTGAACAGGTCCCAGCATTACAGCATCAAGAGTGACAAAGACAACAGCAATCATCATAGCTGTCAGAGGTTGACTACAAAGACAGATCTTGTCTGTTCAGCTCTGGGTTTCATGGCAGGGGAGACTTTCTAACCTGCTTCAGCTTTATATGATATGCTGGTGTGTTTGTTCAGAAGATACACACTTTTTCAGACTCCATTAAATTGAAACAAATTGAAAATACAAATGCTATTGTTCTACTACGAATACATTAATTGTTGTAATTTTTTGATGCAAAGGCAGTACCAGATCATTTTCTTCTGCAGGTACTATGGGGAGACTTGCTGTTTTCTTGAAGATGAAGTAATCATAAGTCCATATATTTCTCTATAACATGTTCAAAATATCCTACAGTCAACAACAGTGTGTCTAATAAACATAAATACAGTATAGACAATCTGTGGCTTTTCAATTACACTTCACAAAACAAGACCACTGCATATCTTTTATTAAGAAACAAACTGGGTCTTCAACACCTCTTCACAAAAGTAAAATTGTTAATTATTGTTGTGGTAGAGGGGGAAGGCATTAAAAAATTGTCTTTATCCAGAATCCTGGAGATTTCTTGCCAGGTTAAAGACAGAGATATAAAATTGTCTAAAATGTGTCTTTGTAGTGCTTAATAATATAGAAAGACTCTCTAGTATTAATGCTATATCTCTGCCTTTATTTGTTTTGCAGCATATTGTATCGACCAGCTTTGGAGATTTAGGTTACCTTATAAACCTGAGCATCAAGTATAACAACATATCATAGCAAGCAAACCTGTCAAACTATAAACACTACGTGGAAAAGACTCAAAATTTTGACCAATTATATGCAATGAGATGTTACTGTGTGCTCGAGTTCTTTTGGGCTTTAAAAGCCACTGGCAAGTCCAATGAAAGCTGGATTTTATTTGGGGAAATTGGGAAAAAGGGGTCTTAATACAAATGCAATGTCTTAGAACAAATTGGAAAACCATTTTCTTTCCACTTTACAGCTATGGATTAATTTGTGTTGGTCTATCAAATAAAATACACTGAACTGACAGAATGTTGAAATGTGAATGGGATGTGAATGCTTTTATAAAGCACTGTGTTTAACTGATTCATTTTTATAGTATTTGTCTATATTGTGAGTCATACAGATCAGATCGTTTCTGAACATGTTTGGACAAAGATGCATCAAACTGGTGACATGTGCAACATGAGAGAAACCATGTCCTGAGTTCTTGCAGCGGTCGGCTAAAGATTGAGATTAGGACTCAAAGAGGCTTAATCAAACCTTCCCAAGATAATCTGTGCACTCAGCCACTGATATGCTCAGTACAGACAAAAACAACCTGTTTAGCTTACACTTACGTAGGAAAAACTGAGCTTTTATCACTCTGCATGAATTCTTAGTCTTTTTTGAAGCACTGCAAAATAATATGAACTTTTTATTTCAGTAATATGCCTAACTGTTCAGTTAATTCAGAATGACTATTGTAAAATGAGTTAATTTATTAATATGCTGGATTCCCTTCTCATTGCCATGACTTTATTGGCAATAGTGACTGTTGCTGGTCTGTAACGTTAGTTGACATTTTGCAAATTTGCATAACACCATGACTTTCCTTGTTCTTCTATCACCTCCCAGATAAAAAGAAGTTGTTTTTGTCTTCCCCTATTCCAGCTGAAGGAAAAACATTCTGTCAGCTCTACATCAGGTCTTTGTGCTTTGCTTTCATAAAGTTACAGATAGTTTTGACCTGTTTGTTTTGTACAGTACAAGGCTATCCAGATTGTTAGACAATAAGGAAATTTGTACTTGCTGATGCAAACTCTGATTGAAATCCACATTTTCATTATTTAGTTTTAAAATATTATGATGCTACTGGGATGTTAGCAGAAATGTTCTGCTGAAAAGTAGATTTTTGTAAAAGAGCTTGGGTATCAAATTAAAATTTCCTGTTGTTGGGCATCATTGAGTCAACACAACAAACATTCATTGACACACACATACTTTTGGGCAACTTAGTGAGACCAATTAACAAAACAGTCTTGTTTTTGGATCATGGGAGGAAGCTGGAGTACCTGCAGAGAACCCACATATGCACAGGGAGAACATGCAAACTCCGTGCAAATTCAGGTCCTTCTTGTGCAAGTTGTACGAGCTCCCATTTCCTGTTCAGTAATTTGGTCTTTTCCTTTCAGCCTTTCCAGGATTGTAAACACACCCAGTAAAAGGTAGAAATTTTGTTTTGGATCAACCGGAAGATTAAACATTATAATACTGGAGTTTTAATAAATTGGTTTGCACCACATTACATTCTGAGTAATGTGTGAGATGCATAGATAAGAATGAGCCAGTGTTGGCTGATTACAGCAGTTTGAGTGTGCCTTATGGTTTAATGGGTGGAGTTCAGCTTCTCTCTATTTAACAGCTTCTTTCTGTATTAGAAAGACGATCACAGTCATGGCTAAGCCATGGATTCAGATGTGGACTCTTCTTGTCTTATTTTCTGAGATGTGCATGGGTCAAGTGTCCACTTCTGATAGCGCCAACTGTTCAATGTAAGTTGATGTGTGGATGTGAGCGTGAAATGTTTCTGTCCTCCATGTTGAATCCAATGAGGTAACATCTGTGTGTCTTGATTTGTCTGTTTGTAGACATTATATGGCAAGTGTTCCAGGCATCCTTGAATCTGGATCAAAGAACAGCTTCTGCCTGAGTCTTTCGCAGCCCAGCTATCCGGTGTCGGTGAAGGTCATTCTGAAAGGCCTGGACAGCCAGAAGATTCTGCTGAGGAAAGGAACCAGCAATGGCTTCCATAAATGCTACCAATTTTTGGTGATTTCCCATATTGAGACAGGTGTTGGGGCGCTAAAACGTTGAAGTAAAGAATTTATACATGACATGTTTGGCATTCCTCCTAGTGAAATTAAGGTTTTAAAATGTCTCTCAGGTTCCTTCAGCGAAAGCAGAGGAGGAGCAGCTATTTGAAGTGTCAGTGAAAGGCGGCAATTTTTATTCCAGAGAAATCAAGAGAGTGATGATCAAAAATTTTCAACCAAAGACATTAATTCAAACAGATAAACCGATCTACAACCAAGGACAAACAGGTAACTTTGAGCTTGTCTATTAAGATGATGACAACGCAAGCATTTTTTTTTTCTCACTATAAAAAATAACCACATTCTTTGTGGTTCATTGACTTGAATACAATGATTGGAAAATGTTTTTAACAAACAAGTCTATGGAAAAATGTAGAGTTTGAGTATTTATCTGGGTTTTCAACAAGTTTGTTCTGACTGATTGTTCCTCTGTTTCACAATCTGTTAAAAGCACAACAAAAATTAATTGAAACTTGTCTTGATTTGGCGAAAATGTTCTCTGAATACACAAATTTTCCCTTGAAAGATGTAACAATATTTCTAGAAAGACAAAACTAAACAAGTAAGGGGAGTAACATCCTTCTGTGTTTAATAACATAACAAAATGGTGACCTTTTAAAGCCAGTTAATGATGTCAAAAACAAATTCTTGTTCATCTGTCTTCTAGAAAGTGGTAATGTGGGCTCTCCATCGGTCTGAACCCCAAAAATAGTGGGAATCACAGTAGCAAATCGTCAGATATTTCATTTGGAAAGCAAGCAAACTCTACTAGCTTGTAAAGGTTATGATGATCTTTCCCTTAACCTTGATATGACTTCTGTGAATTTCAGTGGAATTCAGAGTGGTCACACTGGGCACAAACTTGAAACCAGTCAACGGACATGTGAGTACTTCCAGTGTCTCTTTTTTTGGTTCAGTCTCAAGTCGGCTCTGTTTCCGAGATTTGTAATGACCTGCTCGTCGCTTTCTTAAAAAGAACAACAAAAAACATTGAAAAAATTGAGGGAAATAATCTTAAAGTGCTTTTCTATTTGTGAATCAATACAGATTTTATATGAAAGAAAATAAAAAAATTAAATTTCTCTCTCCTCTTTCTTAGTATGGCACCATTGTGATCGGGGTAAGAAAGCATCAACAAACCATTTTCTATTTATCTTTTTGTAAATGTATTATTTGATCTGGGAATGTCTAGAATCCATTGAATTCCCTCAACAAACTGCTTATTCAGGCAGGAGTTGGTTCACAATTGAGACATGTCACCTGTATATGTATTGCTGTAAAGATTTCACCAGGAATCAATGTCATAAAATAATATTAAGGAACAACAAAATAGATTCAAGTAAAACTTTGCTCCAGTTTTTCAACTCACCAAATCAAACTGAAATCTATGACATTTTATCTGCACTCTCATTAGGCAACTATGAGCTGCCTAATGAGCTGAATGAAGCTTCTATGAGCTTCATTCAGAACTGACTTATTAGTTTCCTAACTGCCTGTTCCTTGGGTGCATCAACAGGATCCTCACAACAACAGGATTGCACAGTGGACAAATCAGACTGCAGCTGCAGGAACCATTTTGCAGTTGTATTACCCTTTGGGCAATGAGGCCCTCGAGGGGTACTATCAAATTATTGTAAAAATAGGCAAAAACAGGGTGTTTCATAGCTTCAAGGTCCAGAAATATGGTGAGTTAAAACTCTTTTCTTCCTTTTTTTATATATATGATCTGTTTTTATAAAAAAATATTTTTTTTTTTGTTTTATTTTCAGGTTTGCCTAAGTCTGACATTGTAGTTACCATACCTAAAGAAATAAGTGTTGGGCAAGAAACCTTTGAAGTTACAGCATGCGGAAAGTGAGTAAAAGACAAGGCCTTCTCCATGCAAATCTGAGGCCGAACCAATCTAATAAGCCGAGTAATTTTGCTGTTCTTTTCTATTAGGTATACCTACGGAAAGCCTGTCGATGGAGATGTTACATTCAGGATCTGCAGACCTCTGAGGAACCGGAACTCCTGTAGAACTCCCACCAGCTCTAAAAATGAAGTCAACATAACTTCTCTTTGTAGAACAAGACAGAAACAGGTGCAGTTGCTACAGTTACAGTCTTCATATAAATAATTAAGAAAGAAAGATATTTAATACCATGTATATTTATCTTTTTTCTAATACAGTATAGTCTACAATATATAAACAATATAGGACCAACTTTTAAATTACCGTAAGCATCTTTTCATTTTGAATAAACATGCAGACTTTAGCATCTGTTTTCTTCTAAGAAGGATTCAATCAAAAGAGGCAATGCAATGCTTAGCATAAGAAACAGCAACCTTGAGATGCATCTGGTTTATTTTTTTAGAAGTTGAATCTGTCTTTTAGTCTTTCCATTTTTCTCATAAAAAATGAAAGAAATTACCAGTTGATAGAATAATTGTTTGATGATACTCCCTTTTTTATTGTCAGCATCACCACATTCTAGTACTGTTCTGCCTTTTTAACCCACTATGTTCCCCGCAGAAAGTCTTCACATTCATCCTTATTGTGCACAGTGCAAACACACTACTCGTCTACTTAGTGAAGAAAGCGAGAAACTAAAATTAGCAAAAACTGCAACCTTGTCACACCCACTTTGGGCTAGCAGTGTCTTAAAGCACCCTAATTTATTATATTTTTTGTGAATGGGGTACTGCCACTGCATACTGTAATGCTTGGGTTGTGTTTAAGGGAACAGAGGAGGCGGCAGACTCTCAGGACCAAAAGCTGTTGTATTAAAAAATTGGAGCTGAGCAATAACACCTGCAATGTGGATATTAACCAAGATGGGAAGCATACTTTACCTCTTTGTTTGCTGTTTCCCAGGCATGCAACAAAGGCTGTGCCACATTTGTCTATAAAGTGTTAAGTTTTACCAGACCTGACCCAAAGACATTTCTGGATGTGTTGGATGTCAGTGCCACAGTAGTGGACAGGTTGACATGTAAGTCGCACTTTTGTTCAGATTCAACCCCCCAAAATAATTACTTCCAAACTCATTTCGAAGGTAAAACATGTTAATAAAAACAATGTTGAAGCATGTGAGTGTTGTAAAATGGAGGTTTTCTTCTGTTCAGGTGCTTCGTACACACAGTGGGAGAGGATAAAGATAACCTACCTTGTCGGAAGGTTGTTTTTCGAAGAGGTCCCGAAGACTTACACCCAAGGAACAAATCTGGATGGAAAAGTGAGTTCAGCATGTGGAGCAGCACCAGATGAGACTGTTTAAGTTTGTTGGACTCACATTGACACAGTTTTATTTCATGTCCAGGTTAGAGTAGTGGACTACCTCTACAATCCTGTCCCTCAAATGACGGTACACCTTTTCGTGGGTAAAAAAGGCTCCCCTTCTGTTGTGGACACTTTAACAACAAATCACAAAGGAATCGCCAACTTTTCTCTTGAAACAGGAGATTTCAGAGGGGAGATGCAGCTCTATGTATGTACGAGAAAGCTTTAAACAATGTTTGTGCATTCAAAACTGAGCCTGTCGGCCTGGATTGTTCACCTTAAATGTGCCTTTTTCTTTATTCTGTTTTTGTCTAATCAGGCAAGTGCCACAGACAACCTGGAGCCCCCAGGAAAAAACATCCCCTATTATGACGTCGCAACGATTACGGTTTATGAATCTGGTCCTGGTCCCTCAGCATGCGGGTTTCTCAGAGTAGTTCCAATTGACAGACCACTTCGCTGCTACAGACAAGAAGAGATCACTATTCAATACAGTTTAGAGCAACAGTTGCGGCGCTCTCTGGACATAGTATATCTGGTGAGTCAATCTCTGCTTTTTGCAGTTTCTAATCCCCCCAACGAATGAACAGTAATAAGATTTTTTCAGATGTAAAAATCAAAAACTTTGATGAAAGATTAGCATTAGAAGGGAACATCTTCCCATCTGTGGAAAAATTCAATAAAACCTCACATGACTATATTACAAAAATGATATTGTCAGGAAGTGTAGATGTGGTGGAGGTGAGGCAGACGCTGGAGACCCAGGTAAGATTGAGAATGATGATGATTTAATGATAATAATATGTAAACAGTCCAACAACCCAGGCAGCACTGCAGAGCAGAAGACGAGGCTCAGCACAGGTAGCGCAAGGCAAACGAATGGACTCAGGCGACAGACTTAGACAAACATTGACGAGGACCCGACGAGGAACACAGGACACAGATGGGACTAAATACACAGAGGGTAATCAAGGGAACGAGACACACCTGGGATCAATCGAGGGGAGACAGGACAACACGGAGAGCACAGAGACACCGAACTAGACATGAAAACACAGGAAAAATTCGAAAATAAACACGGAAAAAACACAGATCATGACAGATATATAATCATTTCATAAACACATGAAAACATTTTCCATCACACGCATCAGGCAAACTTGTTCTGTTGCCAATTAATTAAATTAAGGTTTATGATTCATGAGTAAACCAAGGGAACTTTAAATGCATCATTACTCTAAAAGCGAAATTAATATAAAATATTAATATAATCAAACATCAAACCTAGACATGAATCTTTGCATAAATATATTAAATTAGAATAAGCCTTGTGATGCCACTTACATCTTGATGTTGATGTGAAAGCCACTTGCCAAGCAAATAATTTTCCTACAAATCAATTGTCTGCTAATGTGAAAAATATGTTGAGGTATACCTGGCTGATCTCTTGAGACTGAGCATTGAGTTTTACATTTAAAGCTTATACATCTTAATATCTTGAGTTCACATTTTCTTCATTAAATTATTATTAGAGGCTGTTTTCCAATGTGCCAAGATTTGATAAACTTCTCTAATTTAGAATGTAAAAAACCAGGCTTGAGTTGTGTCTTAGTTATTCTTTCCAAGGTATAAAAACTTAATGAAGTTCAAGGACTATTTGGAAAAAAAATCCCAGTGCATTTTTTTATAACTGGTAGCTTCTGTTGAACTCTGCAGATCTTGTCGAGAGGAATCATAGTACACCAAGGATTTGTTCACCTGCATATGGATTACCCAAGTATGGATGCACCGCCTGCTCTAATATTTTATTAGTTCCATTGAAATATGGCTGTTGAGAAACACCTTCTAAACAACACAATCAATGCTTTGTTTGCTCTTTCAGAAGTCCAGGCTGAATTCTCCTTCAATTTGACAGTGCGGACAGGTTATGCACCTTCCATCCAAGTTGTGGCGTACACTGTTCTCGAGTGTGAGAGAGTGCTCGCCCACAGTGAAAAGTTTAACACCGAGGACTGCTTTAGCAACCCAGTTAGTGGTCTACCTGTCTTCTAACAATAGCAGCTAAACACACTAACTTAGGAGGTCCAAATTATTGGCATTTGTTGTGGTTTTTGTTGTTTTTATGTATTTCAGGTGTTGCCAAAGTTTTTACCTTCTCCAGTCTTTGCTGGTGAGGATGTCAAATTGTGCATTAAGGCCAAGCCTAATTCAGTATGTGGCGTGAGCCTCATAGATCTGAATGTACTTGCAAGGGCTGATGCAAGAAATGTGGACGCGAATCAGGTAACTGGAGACATGAAGCAAAGAGGGGCATGAGGGATAGTTCAGTACTTATAAGATGGAGTTGTGTTAAAAGCTTCTGCACAATTATTATCTTACCTACAATAGATGAATCTCTTGCAATCTTCATTTTTTACAAACTCAGATTACTCAGTCCTGGAGGCTAGTCTGGCTAGTCTGAGACTTCCACCATTTTAGTACTTCAATTTGGGAAGTATTATAGTAGTTTATGCTAATGTTTTCATACCAGACAAGGGAAACTGTCAAATAAAGAAAACAACTTATCTTCACTGTCTGGCAAAGTTTTATAAGAAAAAAAATAAGAAGAAGAAGAACAAAGCCGGTTACTTCAATCTGGCATCATTTATGTGTTGAATCTATCCGAGTGGTTATTCACAAAGAAGACCATGACTATTTTCACAAAAATTGGACCTAGGAGGTTGTGCATCATTATCTTCCAATGTGAAACACACAGCAGGAGCAGAAATTGTAAACTGTTTCCGGTCAGAATACCTGCCTGAAAGACAACAGAGGGGTGATAATACAAAATTTAGTGGTTTAATTGATTTTTCTATGTGAATTTCGAAAGATTCTCCACAAAAGAAAAATAGACAAATTGAAAAAATAGAAGAATTTTGTCTTGTAGTAGCAAATCTGTAGAAGACATTTACCATATTTTTTTTTGTCAAATGTGGGGGGGGGGGGTGTTTCTCCTTCTTCAGATTTATGGATATCTGCCCATCAAGAAACCAGAGCCTCTTCCCTCTGAACTTGTGGATGAACCTGAATGTGTAGAGGTGAAACCAAGGGCCTCTTATTTTGCTTTTACCAACCAAGAGAAAGAGGATGCCCACACAGTTTTCACGGTATGACTAACACACATTCTTTCACTTTTGCTTAGTTTTTAGGCACATGTTGTTGTACTTGTACACTGATTTTTATTTTGTTGGTAAACATTGATTTTTGAATGTTTAATCCAGACTCAAGGACTGCAGCTGCTAACAAACTTGCCCACCCAAAACCCCACATGCCTCAAACTGGGAGGACAAAATTATCATGAAGGTTTTTATTTTCTAACTGAACCATTTGAACCTACTTTCTGGCTAAATCACATTTAATCATTTAACTTTACATTTTCTAGCTATGTTATCAAGAAAGATCAAACACCAGTATTCAGAAAGACGGGCTTTGGAAAGGCGACCAATTCCTGATCCAGGAAGACTTTCATACACCTGCTATGATGAGCTGGAGCCTGAGTACAAACTTTCCACCGAGACGTGGCTGTTTCGCCTGGTGAAAGTTGGGTGAGACATAGTTTTATAATTTTAAAAGGGGAAATGTTTGTGATTCCTATGCCTCAGTGAAGATTATTGAGAAAAAGAAACTAATCATGTGCTTAAATTTGTTTGTGTTATTGCTGCTCCAGAGAGACGGGAAAAACCTGTGTGTCTCACGCCGTCCCCAACATTGTCACCACCTGGAATACAGAAGTATTCTGCGTGTCACCTCACGCTTTTGGTTTGGCCCATCCTGTACTGCTAAGTGTCTTCAAGCCATTTTTGCTAGATTTCAAGCTTCCTTACTTCATGATCTGGGGCGAGAGTCTCGAACTGAAGTCAATTGTCCATAGCTATCTACCCACCTCACTCAAGGTAAAAGATTATTTTAGATAATTAAAGACAGGAAAAGGAAAGGATTCCTAAATGGCAAACTGCATTTTTTTTTAATCTTTAGCATAAAATAGTCCAGTCCAGATTTGAGAAGTTTGTATATGTGGTTTGTATGCTTTTCTAATTCTAGTGATGCCAAAAATTATTGGAAATGTTTTATATATATATA
>CAEFZY010057575.1:0-35610 GCA_903066815.1 Brachyrhaphis roseni
CCCGGAGGAGCTGGAAGAAGTGGCTGGGGAGAGGGAAGTCTGGGCCTCCCTTCTGAAGCTGCTACCCCCGTGACCCGACCCCGGATAAGTGGAAGGAAATGAATGGACGGATGGATGGATGGATGGATGGATGGATGGATGGATGGATGGATGGATGGATGGATGGGCATTTCTAGAGTTTCTTTAAAGGCAATGTTTGAAAATAATTTGAAGTACTGGCAGTTTATTTCATTACAAATATTGTGGCACAATCTACAAAGATAAAGTTAAAGTGAATCTATAATTTTTTATAATTTATTTTTTTATTTATTTCAGTTCAGTCCAAATAGACAATCAACAAAGTGCAAGTCACTACATTTATAAATTAATTTCAATTATTAGTTTCATACATTACAGTAAAATAGTATTATTAAAATGCATAAATACCTTCAAATCTTTGGTTTCATGGATTTAGTGCATGTTCATTGTATTCTGCTGTTTGTTGCAGCAAAGGACTGCAACATTGAGTGCAGATCTGGCAAACTTTTAAAACTCACCTTCTTCTTTTTCTCTTCCGCTCAGACTTTCTCTTCTTCTTCTTCTTCCCTTTCGCCTGAGGGGAGAGGACACCATCAAAGGAGTGGCTGTGGAGTCGAAACAGAGCAGAGGAAAACATCTGCAGTCACTCATGAGACGTGATGGACGATGTTCAGCACCAAGAAGCCAACAGAAACTAATATTGCAAATTAATCCGAACCTATGCAATAATTATAAACCCTCAAAGAAAAAAACAGCTATTGATGTATATTAAAGCCACTTCAGGGGTGTTCAAACAAGATGTGCAGTCTTTAAATCTCTGGAGTAAGGATCTGTCCAGTTACAATTGGACATTGTTGGATTGTGAAAAAAAAAAAAGAAACCTGCTCAGCTGGTAACTTTTCTGGCTTGTTTCATTTCTGTCAGCTTGTCTACTCCATGATCTTTTCAAATGTGATGTCCTTTAGGTGCATGATTTACCTGTTTCAGCTGCTTATACTGAGATCCTAAACGGTTGTTTCTAACTGTATTTGGTTTCTGTTTGGTTCAAACTAAGGCTGTAATTGATCTCCATTCATGTGTCCTTCTGCAGACTGCCTTTTTTAAAACTATGTTCACTTGGACTTTTTAGATTCTTCATGAGTGTGCCACTTTTCTAACATTTCCATTGTATAAACAACTCTCCACATTTAATGTCTACCACTGCACACTGTCTTCTGCCTGAACACACATTTTCCTTCAAATCCTTGTTATTCATCTTCCCCACTTTTACTCTTTTTTTTGACTGAATTTATCATCACACAGAAAAAAGAAAACTGTCAAGTTCCTTCTTGTGGTCAGATTGATTAATTTCCAGATGCCCACCTTTCCCTCTGTCTGAAAGTGAGACATCTGAGAAAGGAGATGAAGGACTTCAAAAAGCACCAAAGGCATACTGAGCAGTCCTTTCAAGGACAGGAGCAAAGGCAGTTTGTGAGCGAGCCAAAAAGGTGATGTGAACAGAAAGGAGATTACATCACAAGGAGGCCTGAGAAATTGTCAAGAAAATGGGATGATTTTAAAAGGATACAGATTTGATCCTCTGTGACTGACTGATGAAAACTCAGTGTCTTCTCAACAACATAAACACCTAAAATACCCGCTGATTGTCTGGTCCCTAATATTTTAATCATTTTATATGAAGAAAAATAGTTAGTGATCATGAACACAATGTTTAGCAAAATCCATCTTTAATGGATGAGTGGATGAGTCCTTTCAAATTTTTTAAAAGAGGACCAAAACGTTTGGCAGTAGAACCCCCAAAATCTTCCTCTCCCTTTAGCTTGAGAATCCTGTGGGGTTTCCATGACAACACAAGCAGATCCTCAATCCAGATTAAGGAAATTAAAGATGCAAAGTAACCATAAAGCAGTATCTGCACAAGAATGACTTATAGACTAAATAAACCCCACGTATGCTTCCGTGTCACAATCTTGTTTTTCATGATTTTGCAAGGAAGCATCAAACATGTGATGATAACTTTAACGTCTGATTAGAAAAAAAGATAATCTGTTCGGTCCTGATGATATCCTGCATTATTGCCATGACAAGGAGTCCAATAGAAAAAAAAATTCTGCATGGATTTGTTTCTTCTTTTAACTTGGAACACTGAAGCTTGAGTCTGGGAGAGGCGTCAAACTAGGGTGATCTGTCTGTCTGTCTGTCTGTCTGTCTGTCTGTCTGTCTGTCTGTCTGTCTGTCTGTCTGTCTGTCTGTCTGTCTGTCTACCCACCTATTCATCAATGCTATTGACAAGCTGCTGTATTTTGATAACAGCGTATGAAAAATGGCATCACCATGTGAAATAAACAACAAATGCCTCTATACTAATATTTCCAGGATTTGTCAAAATGTGTTTGACAAATCCTATTACTGCTCATTCAAGAGTAATGCTGCCTTTTATTTTCAATTTTAAGAAAAAAATACCACTTTTTCCTTATTTTAAACAGGAGTGTTGCGTACTGGAACATAGTGAACGCTTAACGGAAATATGCAACCGCTAAGCTCTGGAGACTGTGTGCCAGTTTCGCCGGATCCACAAGAGTGTCCTGTAGTAATAGATGGCCCTGCTTGGCGTCGTCGGCAGTTCAGGAGCATTAGGAACTGAAATGCATTAGAGCTGATTAGACTCAGCAAGCCCAAGTACCCTCTCCTGATAATGAGAACGCTTTGTCACTCATTAACACTTTGACCATTCTGGCCTTGTAGTGAGAGAGCATTTGCATTTCTTCTGGCCAGCAGAAACGGTTTCTCTTGATGAGATGGAGGGAGCAAGAGAGCAGTCATTTTCCAGCTACGTAGGAAACGCAACTCAGCGCATCAATTGTGAATAAAAATTGGGATTTGAGGACATCTAATGAGAGCTCGGCTGAATTTACTTAATGAGTATTTTTATTTTTTTTCCCCCAATGTATCGAAATACTTTCTAGACGTCTTTATATGTAAGCTACACACTTTCCTTGGGATACAGTATAAGTTATGTTTCTGGGTTTTTGTCTAATGAGGTCCACTTAAGGTTTTAACTGATTCGCCTCTGTTTTTTGTTTTGTATTTTGTAATTTTGTGCAAACTGTTCCCCAACATCTTCACCCGCCACCGTGTTAATCTGGTTGAAATCTTTCATGACTGATCGAGACTCAGCACTTCTAAATCTGACAGAACAAAAATCACAAACGAGCTTCTTCAACTGTCTATTCTCTGACCTCTTTTACTCAATATTGAAATGTTCCACTTGTTTACAAGATATGATTAAGAAATCAGGCACGATTGCCTAATCATGTCTGATGACACACAGTTATATCCAGATTTGGGTTGTAACTGGTTTAACTCAACTACACTTACTTGAGTAACTAAAAAGAAAAAACTTTTAGTGTTATTGTAACCACACTGTAATTTTTACTTTTACTTGAGTAATGTAATTATAAAGTATTGCTACTTTTACATGAGTAAAATGTCTGTATTTTCTACCCACTGAATGAAGAACAAACATGTTTTAATCAAATATTCACCAGACAGTTTTTTTTGCCTTATTTTATTTTTTTGGTATTTATATAAATTATTGTCATTTTCATCCTTAAAATATCAAAATTCCTCTTATGTTTTTTTTTTTTTTTTTTTTTTACATATTTTTAAATATTAAATGATTAATATTTCAACCAGTTACTCAGTACTTGAGTAGACTTTTTTACCAAATATTTTTTTGCTCTTACTTAAGTAATTTTAGACACACTGCCTCACTAAAATACTTGACTTTTTAGGGCAGAAAAGCAATTGCTTACAGATCAGGATTCAAGTTAACATCAATAAGGCCAAAGCATATTAAATATGCTTTAAAGATTTTGGCCAGTTTGTTATATTCTTTAAAATGTTGCCAGAACAAAGGACTTAGTGTGGAAACAGAACACAGAAAAACTAGAGTTTGACTTTATTTTTAGCATGTTTCATTATTATATTGGTATTTTCGCCGCTATCTGTAGAAAATCAATCAGGCAACTGCAGCTGATCAAAATAATGCCAGCAGAGTTCTGGCCAGCAGCAGGAAATATGATAATCCCAATCCTTAAATTACTACACTGGCTTCTTGTTTGTAACGTGATTTAATTATAATTCAGGTTTGAAGTGCAGACTCCTCAGGTCACCAGAGATGTGATTACGAAAAAAATTGAAACAAGGGAATACATCCCGTAGTTTCTACTCCACAATACAATTTTCCTGAAAATATGTGCAGAAACTCCTTAACAACAGGAGAATAAAGTCTTTAAATATTTTTGTTGTTTCTTTGGTGTATTTCTGGTCTTTAATGTGATTTTCTCTACCTTAGTTCTTTTTATAAGGCATTCTGAAATGCCGAGTGTACGCTTTCCCTGAAACCTGCCTAATATTTGCTCATTAAAGCTGTCATGCTGTCTTTAGAAGAAGCAAAAATCTGTTTAATTTTATAACTAATGTTTGATTCCTCTGCGTTGAGCTGCTGCGATCCAATTAGCAAGATAACAATCTGAAGAGAAAGTGCTTTTCCCAACAGAGGACGTTTCTTTCTGGCAGCACTTTGTTATTGAGACAAAGGGTTTGAAAATGTATGTAGTTAATTAGCCATTTCAAAAATAAATAAAAAAACACAAACATGGTATTAATCATGCACTATTTGTAAAGGTTTTTGGGAAATGCATGATTCTTCTGCAGTGCTTCCCAGAGGCTGTAGGCAGTGAACCCTCCACTCTACTGACCTTGCAGTCAAAGGCATTGGTGGAAAAAGAAAAACTTATGTCTTCTTTTATTTTTTTTTATAATGCCACAAGAGATGTCTAATGTATGAATATACACAGAATTTTTTTTACACCCAATTATACATTAAATCAAGTTTTTCCCTTTGTGGCTTACCCTGCTATTTTTAATGCATCGTAGACTAACAGGCTTAGGAAACGGACTTGAACAGAAAGGCAGGTTGTTGTTGGACAAACTTGCAAATGGCTGTGAAGTGGTGAGCTGTGCAGTGCTGGCTGCAGGTATATAAGCAACACATATAGATGTCCAGAGTAGTGCGCTCTGAGCAATTAGGAGAGCCATAAAAGGGAATGCTGTGACTTTAAATTTAGAAATAATAATTATTATTTTTATGTGTTTGTTGGGGAACTGGCTTCTGAAAAGGGATCAGGTAAAAGTTCAGTTTATTAACTTTTAACTGTTTTAGTTTTTCCTCACTTAACTTTTTTTTTTTTAAAAGTCTATTTTTTGTTGGGCAAGGCTATAAAAGGTGAGGCAGAGTTTGAATCCAGAAGTTGTGGATTTGTTTTGTTTGGTAAAACAAAGCATTAACTGAGCTCAACTAGAGTGAAATTACTTTTGTATTTTTTATTTCATGGAATACACTAAGACAGAAATGAAAATGATTAGATTAGTACATTTAATTGCCAGGATTTTCATGTTGGATGCATTTATGCTGAGTTACGTTTCATAACTTCACCTAAATTATCATCTTCATCTAATTTTAGTTTATTAAAAACATTTCAAATGGGGGAAAAACATTAAGTATCTGGTAAAAAAGATTTTAAAACGTTATATATATATTACATAGATTAAGTCTTTATTTCTGTTATGATCATTTCTGCTTATAGCTACTGAAAACAAGGAGATTAAAATATAAAATCAGACAAGCTGAAAAAAATCCCCATCTTGTCCCATATTCTAATTTGAATGTTTTAAAATTTTAAGATTTACAGCATTGTCCATGTGAATGTTCGCATAAATGGAGAGCTGGAAGAAATCTGTTTTTGATTTTTCCAGTCTGATTTGCTGTCAGTTTGATTATGAGATCAGAATTTCCTTATGTTTATGAAAACTGACTCTATTCTTAGAGATTAGACACTAATTGTCCACTTAAAAAAAAAACACATCACTCCATATAAGCAATATGAAAAATGTGTTGCTTAACAAAAACGAAAAGAATCATACGGTGAGAAATTAAAGGCTTTAATAAAGAGTTCCATTTTCTAAAAACGTTTGGCTTGCAGAAATTGTTTTACAATATAAAGCCTTGAGTTTTAAAATGTTTTAAAAAAGCAAAACGCCCTTTCAGGTGGAAAAATAACTAATCAGAGGTAACATCTTTAAAAAAAGGCAAAGCCTTGACTTTTCATGGAGCTGTTCCAGATATGCTGTGTATGAAAAACATAATGTTTTCTCTTAGTGGTTGAAAGCAGTGAACAGTCGGGTTCCAGACCACCAGTAATGTCTGGGTTGTTGCTAATGGAGCAGCAGACGGGTGATGGAAGATGGCCTTAAAACATTTTGTTTCCTCTAGTAATATGTTTTGGACACATAGGAGACCATTGTAAAGATATTACACACTGAGTGATGTGACCCAATTTCCTGCCTTCATACCGGGCACAGTAGTTTGTGAAATAAGCTACAACTGTGACCTGTTAGGAATTTTAAACACATAGACGTCACAGAGGAACAATTTGGTGATGACGCAAAATCCCATTTCTCTCTTTGCACCCAGTTCGTTCCCCTTACATCCAGCTTTGTAAAATCACAAATGTTTATAAAGGGAGAAAGTGTAATTTTCTTAAAAATAGACATTTTTCAGAGCTACTTGCACAAAATGTTGGTTGTATGAACAATTTTCTGGAAAAATGTTCTAGTTTTAAGTGTTTTTTTTGCCTACCATTTGGTATTATTGTCAACCATGCATCATAGAAAAGATAAGGTGAACACAATCATATTTCTTAACAAAAAGGCCTTTTATGGCCACAGGAGCCATTATAATGTGCACTTAGCTGGTAAATACCATGCATTCAATTGAGATGATCTTAGTAGGAGTTAATGGTGGCTTTCTGTGTAAACTGGGCAAGAATGAACCTCCTTATGCAAGATTACAAGACCATGATTTAATGGAAGTAGAGGGTGTGAGGATTAAAATGTAATGTTGCAGGAATTATATGCTGCTATACTGTGACATGTTGCATGACTTAGACTGGCTTAGGCATATATTTTCTCCCCAAAATATTGCTATCTTATGATTTAATTTTGATGTATAGTGTCTGTTTTTTGTCACAAAAACTCTGGAAAACTTAGCAGTCATTTAGTTTCTTCTTGGTGATAATATTAGATAGAACTCCCACTAATGTCTTTTTACGTACAATGAATTTGTGACACCAACAACAAATCATTTCTGTAAAACATTTTCTGATTTCACCATGAAATATGAACCATTTCTAGAGATTTAAATAATATTTCACTTTTAAACCAAATATTTGCCAAATTAACCTTGTTAAATCCAGTTATATTGTATGGTTTTGTGGTTTAGGAGGAATTTTTATTTTTATTTTTTATTATTTTGACCGAAACAATGTTAACTCTTTTTCAACTGCAGTCCCCGGACACAAAAACAACATATACTGAACAATTCAAATGCAACTATACCCCAAAAAACTAGTGAGCCATAAAGTTAGCAAGTGCAAAAGAAAGTTATAAATACCTAAACGTCTTTGATATAAAGCAGCAGTATGATTATGAAATAACACCAGAAATACATACTGATAAGTGTTATACACTTTCAAAATCTATATTCATGCAGTTGAATTAATTATGTCTTGTTTTTTTTTTTCTCTGCAGATATTCAAAGCACCAACACCACATGCTGAAGTTGTCATTGTTCACTTTCCTTTTAGTCAAAAGGCAGTTTTGAAGCGTGAAAAGCATACATGAAAACGCATCAATCACATTGGTATAAATCACACAGAATCACACAGAGAAAAGTGTTAATTCCCACAGTGTTTCATAGTGGAGGCTTTCCAAGAAGTCAAGACCCACTGGGGCCACTTTTCAGCCAAAATGGATACACCGCAGAGCTGTTGCATCAGGCAGCTGAAGGTGCCAAGTATAAAAGAAAACAAAAATAAAAAAAAGCCTTCAAGTAAAAAAAGGTTAAAACGTCAAATTTTTAAGAGGAGCAGAAGCTGGAGAAAGTTTTTTCCTCATCCTTTTGGGGTTAGGCCAAATAACTCTTAGTTACTTAACCGCATGCGAGAGAAACTTTCCTATCAGACGCCTGCATACCTCTGTGTTTTATTCAATGTAAAATTTTAATACCAACAGTTGCTGCAGGATAAAATCCACTGAGCTTTATGTTACTGATGCAACCTCAAATGTGCTTCACATATTTCAATGATCCCCCTGCTGTGCTGCTGCAAACGCTTTGAAGCTTTTATATTAATGAAGAGATCCTTACCTCTGATTAAAAGAAGAAGAAAAAAAAAGAAAAAGAGAAAGAGACTTCCAGGTTAAGATTTCCCTGAAAGAAAATCCTAATGATTCAGACTAAAGTTTGACACCAGATTCTTTCTTTTTGTCCTTCGGGATCGACCTGATAAGACTTTTCCGTTTCAATCCACCAGAATAGAGAGATTATTCTGCGTTTTCTCACTTAGAGTCAGGCCCTGAAGAAATTCTGTGGAACTGCGGAAGTGGTTTATCATAAGCACTGTGATCTACAAAAGCAAAGCAGAAAAACAAAAACAAACCCCTACCATTCATCACCAGCTTCGCGTCACTCTCATCAAAACTCCTACGTCTTTAACATGGATTGATTTCTAAGTCCTCTTATCTTTTTCCCAGCGCTTGTTGTTTGAGCTTAGGAAAGCCTCTTGATGATTTTTGAAGCATTTCATTTTAGCATCAGTGAGAGCACAGAGACTAACTCACATTCTGGCCCTGCGGTGGCTGTGGTGTTTACGTCCGCTTCCTTTGATGCAGCCGTTCCTGTCCGCGCTGTCCACCCGCATGTCAGCAGTTTTTCGATCGCCTGTCTGAGGCGGCTGGTAGGATGTTGTTGTTTCTGAGCTGCACAGGAAACAGAAAAGAAAAAAAAAGAAAGAAAAGACACATTTAGACAGAAACATTTCTTTTTTTTTGTGCTTCAGCAAAATGTCAACATTTGTGTTTTTTTTCTTAGTCTCCACAAGAACTAAAGCTTATGTCAGACAACAGTGAAAAAGAGGATTTAGATTGCTTGGTAAACGTTATTCCCTCCAGTCTACTAGCCATTTGTTTTAGTCCCCACCTTTGTCAGCTGGAAGCTAATCTCCAGGAAAACCTGAGGTCAGTGATTTACAAGTCAAACTGATAAGTCAGTTGAAATGTAGTTATGTACATGCTTCAGCTGCCTTGACATTTAAGTATTTTTATTTTTTGTTTCCAGGTAGAGGTGACGCAAGTTGTAGCAATAGATTAAATTCTTCACGTCTCTACTATGTTTTTTATCAAACATAGCAAAAAACAATATTTGAACAGCAGGTTTTCTTTAGCTAGCAAAGTAAAATCATTAAATATTCCACCCCTTGACCCTTTTTTTGTAGTTTCAGTGGTTTAGCTGAATGTATGATGTAACAGTTGTTAGAAATGCTACCTCACAGCAGGAAGGTTCTGGGTTTGAATCCCAGATAGTTGTTTTTTTGCATGGAGTTCGCAAATTCTTACTAAATGTATCAAAAATCAAAGTAAGGTAAAACAAATTATTTCCTGCTTCTACGTATTACTGCAACAACCCTTCCACAAACAATGTTCATCCACAAATGATTTGATAAATTGAGTTATTTGATGTGGGCCCGCAGTTAAAGCCCTGATAAACATTCTCTGTTTTAGTCGCGAGAGATTTGACGGTAATTACAAATTCTCCTCTTCAGCGAGTGGCTCCAGACTGATTGTAATGAGAAGATAATCAGAGCAAGAGATTAGTCCATCAGCACCGTCTCCTCCACTTCCCGCTGCACCGAGCAGGCAGGAGCCGTCGCTTTCTATCCTCCTCGCCTTCATTTTCGGGGGCCTCTCAGAGTCAGAGGAAGTGCCCCCTGACAGGGATCTAATAATGTAAAACGGCAGACTGCGTGCTTTGACATGATCCGGTGTGGGGAAGGTGTTAGGGGAGATAAGACAGCCACCAGAAGGATGATTAGTCTGATCAAGGAGGCTGATGAGGAAGACAACCTTTAAACAAAATGGTGATTGGACAAATTTCTCCTTGTAGGGCCAATAAACGTCTGAAATGAAAAAAAATGTGTTTAAGTAGATTACATAAGTATTTAAAGAATGTATACATAAGAATCTGAATAATAATTTATTGAACATATGCTCAAAAGTACCTTGAAAAAAGAATAGAGCTCCAACTTTCAAAAAAACGTGTTAATTGGTCAGAAGAAACTTTTCAAACTTAATTTATTTACGTTTGTTTAGCATGACAACTTAATAAATTAACGTGAAGAAACTTAATTTGACTAGTTGTGACCAATTAATGCAATATATTTAAGTTAAATCGCCTCCTCGTTTTTCACTGTATGTTTCTGAAAATTGATGTGACAATTAGTAGTACAACAAATTGAAAAAATTAAATAAAAGATTAAATGAGTGGAATGGAGTGCTATTTATTTGGTGGCATTGACTGGAAACGTTTTAGCAAAACATCTAATTACAAAGAAATAAAATAACCTAACTTTGAAAACCTGCCAATGAATATTGTATTTCAGCCAACAAACAGTTTTAAATGTTTCACCCTAGTTCTGTAATGAGCTTGGTAATGGTGGCTAATATTGCAATTCTATTCAGATAATTAAATCTGCAGGTAAGTTTTTTATCTCATTATCTAAAAAAAAGTTGTATTAAAGATTTTAAAATCCTATTTGCAAACCATTAAACATCCATCCATCCATCCATCCATCCATCCATCCATCCATCCATCCATCCTTTCACCCTTTCAGCTAGCTAACTGACTGGCTAGCTAGCTACAAAGCTAGGAAGCTAGTTAGCTGCTTCTAGGAAATCGCAAGGAATTCAGATTATCAAAATTCTCCAGAAAGATGAAATTCAACTATACTTATTAGTCCCAAAGGAAAATTAAAAGATGTTATAACTCCTCAGAGTTTTAAGCCAAATTAGTTGCAATTGACATTATTTACCTAGCAAGAATTTAAAAAAATAATCAACTCAAAAAAGTGAAGAAGACATGCTTTATTCTGGCCTCTCCACACTGGTGTAATTTACTGCACCACTCATTAATAAATACTTCTCAGAGGAACATTGTCTACAATCTTTTCTCCTCAAATACTCTATTAACATTTAAATTTGATTAATTTGACTTTGCATAAAATTGTAACGATAATATTCTATAATAATGAATATTCCTGTTCATTTTTCCACAATAATGACTGGGAAAAATGGGACTGTGGAATCAATCATCTTGAAAACTTTTTCATTTGATTTTAGTGAATATCATTGCCTGGACCAGCGCCACACCATTTTGTCTCACTTCCTTTAAAATACGATATATATTTTTTTCAGCTCATCATGATAGCAGCTAGGACAGAACAATAAAACACTATTTTATATCTTTTCCGATTTACTGTTAAAAGTGGCGTTACCATTACAAGAGGGAGGTTTAATTGAATGTGGAGGTCTTTGTTTGTTCTGCATGAAGCTGTTTAATTATGTTACAGCCAGTAGAAATAAAAGCTGCTTGCCTCCTGTGAACATCTGGACAATATACACACAATTATCTTAACACAGAAGAAGAAAAAGCAAAACATTTGCTGAGAAAGGTTTGCTTTGTGTAGCTGAATAAAGACAGAATGGAAAGTGACCCAAAGGTTTCTCCTTTTATTCGACTTCTTCCTGCTTTTTTGTTATTTGCGACTAGTTTAGGAGTCGCAGTTGATGACTTCTAAATGAAATCAATTTCAACAACAAATGTTTGCCCCTTCAATCTGGCCTCTGATGTTTATACCCTGAACCTTTCAAGCCATAAACACTTTTTGTATCTGTTCAGCAAATCCCTCTCTTTCACCTCTCCCTCATTCACACACCATATTGTATACATCCACTTCCTCCAGTCTCTCAAGCAGCTAGAGGTATAGGAGGGGTCAATGCGAATCACGTAGCTGACAAAAAAGGCTTTAAACGAACGCAAGTAGGGAGCGGATTAAGTGACAGCTCGCTTGATGAGGAAGAATTATGTGGACACTAATCCTGGAAAATCCAGGCAGAGTTTGTTTACCATGAAACAGCTTGAAAAAGGTAAAAGTGAGACTGTGGGATCAAGTCAGGCCCAATCCGCAGCTGAAATGCAGCTCGACAGAAATGTCTGCATGGAAAAGTGCAGACATGGGAAAACGTTCCACTTTCTGACTTTTTGACCCCTTTCCCTCAGAAGATGAGTCACGCTTTACGAGCACACCTCCTTCTGTGATGAGAAATTCTTTGAAAAAAGAGAAGTGATCATCCTGTCACTTCCTCTTGTTCCAGTCTTTGTCAGAAGGGCAGAGTCCACCTCCTCCCAGTGTGATGCTCCTCTCTGCTTCTTCCCTCACCGCTGACAAAAAAAACAGATGGCTCGAAATCACGCAGCACACAGGACAGAGAGAGTGGGATTTTTCACCTCAGTGTGCGCTAACGCCTCACCTAGCAAAACGTGCTTACATATCATCACTTTTGCCGAATATATTCATACACTTTCAATTCACACTTGAACGTGTGATGTTCCTGTGGTGCATGAATCAACTTTCAGTTAAACCTAAAGTTACTTGTTTTCTTATTTATTTAATATAATACATTTCAGTTGTCAAAGTTTGAAGATTTTATTATCAGTCCCATATGAATCTACTGAAGCATTAATAGGTATAAAATATTTCCATTAAATATGTTCTCTAAATGTTTTACCCCGTTTATTATTCCATGTTACAAAAATAAGAACCTTTTTCATTTTGTAGGATATCTGGATTGCTTCAAATGGTCCTATTCCTTTTGGAAATATTCCCACTCGGCTTTCAGAAATGTACTAATATTGATGCTTTTAAAACAGCTGCTGCTTTTAATGAAATACACAGATTCCTTAATATTAAGAAAAATTACACCATTGAACCGTTTTAGAAAATCATTTTAACAATCAAAATAATCAAAACTGCATTCATGTTTTAAATTAAGATATTTGAGTTACTAAATGGTTTTTATATGGTTGTGATATTGTTTTTATAACTGCAAGTAGTAAAATTACTAAGCATTTCTTTTAATTTGCTGGAAATTATGTATGTGTTCGTCAATATGTGTATCGACTGTCTTTCTTTCTTTTTTTTTCCATTAACCTGCCAGGAGAGTACAGATAAAAATTAACCCTGGTGGCTAAATCTGGTATCATGTTGATTGTTATTCCTTATTTAATACATTGAAATTCATTTCATTGTAATCTGTGCAAGACTGAATTTAGAAAAGTCTGGAAATGTAAAATCTCAGAAAATTTTGATGCGGTAGAATCTACTTTGTTTTGCACGTACATAGAAAACTACTTTAGCCATTTATTTTTTATATGAGCAAACATGAGAAAGGTATAAAGATATAAAAGGAATAGAAAAAGACATATGTATGATGTCTAATTGATTAGCAAGATTAATTCACTCTTTAGTGATTGTCATAGAGGTAAAATTATTTGCTTTTTTTATGTTTTTTGTGACTTTTCTAAGATTAATGAAAAGAAATGCTAACAAAAAGCTGATTAAGAGTAGCTGAAGCTTGGATTCATTGCAGGATCCATCATTCAGAAATCCATTCAAGTTTGTGTCTCCGTTATCCTGGTTGCCATGGCATCCACACAGGCGCTCCATTGCCCTGATTGAGGTAGTCAAGACTTCTCATGCCCATGAGAGCAAGTGAATAACAAACTGTGGCAAACAAGTCAGGAAACACACCAGAAAGGATCAATACAACCAACGGTGAAGCGACAGCACAAAAAGAACATCTGCCTCTGGATGAATCAGATCTCACACCGTGGAAAATTTATAATCTGAACTAAATCCTGTGATCTATTTTTTTTTTTTAGTAAAATTTTCAAATAATATGCAGATTATAAACCAATTTAAACTTAATGACTAGTTCATCCAAAAAACACAAAACAAACGTCGACTCTTTTTACTCAAACATTGCTATCTGCAGTGGAGTGTTCCTCAGTCTAACAAGCTAATTAATCAAAAAAGGTTGCCAAGTTGTCTGAATAAACATAGTTACTTATTTATAGACTTATCACACCTCCAATGTCAGACAATGAAGAACGAGTTGTGGAGATTTAGGAAGGATTTATGTTAAGACACTAAAAGTGAAGAACTGATGCACACATTTCTTTTTTTCTTCACTTCCAGTGGTAAGTTAAATATTCCCCAGCCACTTGTGTGAGGTTGAGGAAGGCTAATAAACTTTTCATTATCCCTGTCAGGGAGATGTGGAACAATTGATCATCGTTATTATAGGAGTGATGATAGTTCAGATAATTACCAGGGAAAGAGATGATCTACAACCACAATTAAAACACCCAACTGGGTGGTCCCAAGTCAAATAGCTTTAAATTACAGTCAGAATGTTTGTCCAAGTTCGGGATTAAAGCAAAGAACAACTTCATCGCCGCTAAAAGGACAAGTGTAATTAAAGCAACACAAGGAAAATGCTTTGCTGGGTCTCAAAACCTGTTGAAATTATTCAGTGTGACATTAAAGTGGATGCTTTTAGGTCAAGTGCAATTGATTACAAGTTGAGATTTTATTACAGTCATTCAGCTCAAGGAAGAACAGAGAGCTGCAATTAAGCAGCAGCAATCAATTAAGCATCTGACCAAAAGAGTCAACCACAAGATTATTAAGATTATCTTCAGATCTTGTGAAAAATGTCAGTAGGTGTCAAAACATGCTTTAGTATCAATGCTTGACATTTAGAAACTGGTATCCATTTTGAAGGCTACAGAGTGGTTGTTAAGGCTGTTTCTTCTTGCTAAGAAGTTCAAATCCCAGCTCAGGTATTTCTGAATGGAGTTCACTTGAGATTTTTGACAAGTTTCAGTCTGCTTTCTCAAAGTACCACTCCACTGGCAGTAATTTACTGTAAAGTTTCTACTTAGAGTATAATATGATCTCAGATGACATTGGGAAACTCGCAGTTGTGGTTCTGGTAGTTTCTGATTTTGATAAAATATCAAGTAGTACTTTGATGATCCGGCTCCAGGAAGCAACAGAGCTTTCACTTTTCTCTTTCCAGCAGAAAAGTTGTTTTTGAAAACAGATCATGACGACTGGAAAGGGCTTATCGTGTGGGGCACCTCAGGATGTAGTACTGGGACCTTTTTCTTCTTATTTTCTTCTTTGTCCTCAATTAGAAAACAACCAGACTGGTGTTTTTTCCTGGAATAGATTAACTGATTTGGAACAAGCTTCTCTAAAACTTTGCAGTTTGGGCGCTAAGTTTGTTAAACATGGAGGGTTAGGCGTGGTTTGGGAATTAAGGTTACATCTTCTCTGCTGGGGCTTAACAAACAGTCTTAAAAGAAATGGGGATATGGTAATAATATTTATAACACTAGATTGAAAAAAGCTGAATCTTTTTTTTTTAAAATGATGCAGAATTTTGAATTCAGCTTTCAAATAAAAAGAGAACAAGCCTGATCCTCTCTAGTCAGTACAGAATGCTGGTTAGAGACTTTTAACAAATCCACATAAGAGACAACACTTTATTGCCTCTTTGATACTTTGGCTACTGGAGCATTTTACAGTGCATTTTAATGCTGTGCTGTCAAGCTGAAGCATATACATCTGACCTTTTCAAACTCAACACCCCTTCTGCTCTGATATCTTGTGGTCAAAGGTGGTCTGTAGTTTCACTGAAACATTTTAGGACAAGAGGACATAGCAGCAACCCTCAGGGAATGAGACACATCGCATTTGTCTTTACACTGTCTTAGGATTTGGGTTGTATGAGTCTTTGGAGATAAAGTAAGACAATCTAGTTTTGTTTTATATTCTTACTGTAGAGATTTATGAATAAAACCTATTAAATGTTCTAAAAATTTTAAATTAATAACAACCCTGTGTCACATAGAGATGATTGTATCATCTCTTTGTGAAATATGCTTGAGATCTTCATCTTTTTACCTTCCACTAGTTGCAGTACGCCACAATCAGGAGTGACTTTGAAGACAAGTGAGGTTGTTTTATTCAATTATTGTGTCCTGATGATAAACTGGGAGCAACATAATGGCTTGATTAATTTCCTTATCACGGTGAGCACAAAGAGTAATTACAACCAAATCCACGGCTTGGTGAACCACACATCAATCAAATTAAATCAGTCTCCGCTTGGCAGGAATCACTTTGAAAGACAACAAATGAATCGATTGGCTTGGACCTCTGCTTCCGGCCATGCAAAAGTTTACTTATGAACCGCAACTCCAAGCAAAGGTTACTCAGGTTGATTTTTGTGTCTAAGAGATCATTGCACTTCAACAATGCCTGCTTCTTTAGTGGGAATCTAAAAAGACCTTATTGTCTGTAGGAATACTTGTAGACTTTTGTTCTGTTCTGTTCATCAAGATTTGTTTTGAGCAGTGTTTAATATAGAAAGCAGTTAATCACAAATCACCTAAACTAGTTGGACATGATGGAGACATGCACAGTCAGGTCAGTTTGCCACAATCGACATAAACCACCACTGTCATTCAGATTACAGTTTCATTCCAGTCAAACTGAATCCTATCAGAATATTCAGACTGAGGCGTTTAAATGACGCATTTTCATTCCAATTATGTCCATGTAAACATGTCTATTGTAATCAAATGTAATCATTGCTTTCTTGATCTGATTTTCCGTTTTAGAACAATGCAGCACTGAATTTGTTTTTAAGTCAGTACTTGAAATTATGTATTAAATCACACCAGAATGACTGGGATTTTCTAATTGTTGTGGTTAGTGAACAGGTTAATTGATTTAAATAAGAGCGCACTACTCCCAGAGTGCTGGTTATATATAGGAGAATTGCACACGTGAAGTAGGAGATGAACCCCCTTAAGAAAATAAATCCTATGCTTTTAGCCAGTGAATTACAGCCAAAGAGCTTCACTTGACTAGGGCAAACCTGCTGGATTTCACTGGCAGCTGTCTGTGTTTGCCTTGTCTCTGTAGAGCTAAAAATTAAATCACATCCACAGTGTGAGTGCTCAGATTTACAAGTGCTGTTTGCACTGTGGCTCATTACAGGAGCCACTACAGGCACATAGCAGCGGGAGAGCAAGCAGGAAGGAATAATGATGTATGAACGAAAATAAAAACATCTTCATATGATTTATTGCTGCTGGGAATAATGCATTATAAGGGTAAAGCGTCTTGTTTGATTTTAATGTGTGAAATACATAAATATAGATGTGGCGGGCGATAATTAGATGGTGCTGCTTGCTTTTCCAAACAAGATGACAGCATTTCCTGTAGGTTGTTGCTTATTTTTCACACCAAACAGAGAAGTCAGCAGCAGCTGGGCATACGACAAGAATTTTAACATCATCCGACAAACAAAAACATGTACAAATCGAAACAAAATTCCTGCCAAATGCTTAATTTGTATCTCTGCCAACACTTTATTGCCTTCATTTCAATGCTTTCACTTTAATAAGTAGTTTAATTTTTATGATCTTTGGTTGAACTTTATAAACTAAGAACAACTAACATATGATCTACATTTCCCCACATGTAGCCTAGGGCTTTTACTGCTGTTTTTGTGTATCATAAATCTTACATGTACATCAATTTCCCTGTATCTGAACAGAGTGTGAAGTTAGGTGTGAGTGTGTGTAGGAGTGAGATAGTTGGGTGTAATTAACAGCTCATGAGCCACACATTTAAATCTTCTTTCCACGTGAAGAAAATCACTGAAGAAGACGACTGCAGATAGTAATATAAGTAGAATGCGGCTGGAAATAAAATCACAATGCACCTTGTGATTAATTAGCATTAAGACTATATTGGGAGGATGTTTTGGTCCTGGACACCTAAATGATGAAGTCTAAAGCTGGATGGGTCGCCATGTTGTTGCCGTGAAAAAAACAAATCCGAATAAATTCCTGTGTCATTTGTCAAACAGGCAGCTGACAGATGGGTTCAGAATTAGATGTTTCTGCTGCTTAATTGCAAATGTGAAATTAGGACAGAAGATTTTTTTTCTTTTTCTAGAAGCTAAACAAATAGTATCAACTTTTGCAGCACACCTCTCCCAATTAATTGGGAGTACAGACAGGATATAAAACTGCCATCTGGATGTGACTTAATCAGCCAATTAAACGAGCAATATTTTCCAGCAACTGCAAAATAAACTGTAAATAACTTTTTCCATGACACTGAAGCTAATTTAAAATCTGCTTTGACAGACCAGCAGCCACATCTCTGTGTATTAAGGACCTCCTGAGCTGCCGTTTCTCGCTCCAGCCTCCAATTATCCCCCATCACATTTCCATGTAGTTGCTCTGAGGGAATAATTTCTGGCGTTAACTAAATGGTTTCTCTGCACACCTGTCTGAATGCAAGGACCTCGACGGGCAAACAGATTGGGACCCATTGCTTCGCCATTTCAGTCTCCCTCCTCCGGCTTAATGAGCTGCCAGGGCTCCACCTTAATTTGTGTCAATAAACATGTTGGGTTTGCAGCCGGTCCTGACAGGTAGCATAGCTGAATGGGACGATCTGCACGTCGCTGCTGGAGTGGAAGAGAGGAAACTTTCACGAGTTCTGGTAATTAACAACAACTGAGAGAGGAAGATGAACCTTTTCAAATTAGTTTTGACTTCCAAATTGTCTCTTTGCTTTTGAAACTGTGAATCGCTTTGGTTTTTCATATAAATTATTAAATTATTCAATTATGTGTGTCTTATCTTTACATTTCTCAAGTTCTGTTCACATAGTAGAAAGAGTCAAATGAACTCAAATGGATTATTATTATTATGGATTATTGTTTAACTTTGTGAAGCTTTACAGATCTGGGGATCAACAGCAATACTTAAAACTTTCTTTGTCCTGAAATTCATTAAAAGTGAAAATTACAATTTCACTAACTTACTGTGTACGTTTACAAACTTTTTGTGTATTTGTCTCAAACTCATTGTCTACTTTCTGGAACCTTTTAGGAACTAATATATTCCTTTCCTTGAAATGTTTATAAGCATTAATACACATTAGCTTATTTAAATTATTTAAATATCTCTCAACAAAATAAGAGAAATTGAAAGAATTGATTTTATGAGACAAGTTAGCATTGGCCCTCAAACACTTTTTTTTTTTACTCTAGTAGTGGATTTGCAAAACATAACAGAGCAATTTCTAGGTAATCTTTTTCTGTAATCATCTGTAAAGTTCACGCTGTGTTTTCTGCATTTCTGTGCTTGTTCTGGCACAAAAGACATGAACAGGTGACAGATCCCTATGATTGCTCCTTCTGTTCTCTGCTTGCCACCTATCAGGTGTGCTTCACTGACAGATGGAAGCTCAGTATTCAGCAGAGATCCAGCACATCGACCTCCATTTTGATACTAAAAATGTGACTCCTTGTACTGCTAGCCAACCAGCTGAATCCCCCCTCTCTTCATTTGCTTGAATCAGGCCTCCGGGGTTGTTCGACTTTGTTTTTGGGTTGCTTTCACCTTCTTATCTCCGTCTATTTGAATTCAATCCGAGAAGCTGAGTTTCCGTGTTGTGTTCCAGAGCGTTGCTTGCTGCCTGCAGAGTCAGGACCTCCTCCCACATCCTCTCCAAATGATGGCATGGCCTCACACTGACTTTTATTTCTACATCTTGTTCTGAGTTTTTGCTTGAAAATCTTTCTCTCTGTCTTATTGCATTCTCCCCAAGAAAATGTGTAGTTCTAACATACATTAGTCAACACATCATGTTGCCGCACTGTGCGTATGATTTACACGCAGAAAGAATGTCGACAGTAAAATTTGGAACATGCATTTTCATTCCACCCACTCCCCACAATTGTGGATGTATGGATTTGTTCATGAAAAACATCTCTGGAGGAGTTGGTACATTGATACATCAATTTTAAACATCACAACCAAGCATTCACGTCTAAGATAATCATCTTAAAAAAAGAAGAATGCGGCAGGAGGAGAGAGCAATCAAGACCCCCACTGACTTTCTGTGCCTCAGCCCATTTCTCCCCCTTGATGCTAATCAGTGTGGGAGCTGCTGGCTGCCTTGATGCTTCATGTGATCTTAAGACAGGCCTTTAGCTTCTACAAAATAGATCAGCAATGTACCATCAAACATTTAACTATATCTAGGGAAATCTTTACTTGCTTCACTCCGTCTGGCTAAAAACAGTAAAAATACAGATTTTCGAAAAAGATATAGCTTGCATTTCTTGATTAAAATTTATGTAACTGGATTTAAATCTGTCTATATCACTGGGTTGCTTTTATTGATTGAATTGTTTTTTTCTGAATAGGAAATGCATTTGTTTGTTTATATTTTTCAAACCTGTTGACCAAATGTGTCTTGGCTGTCTGTCTATAATATGATCAATGGATGTAATTATGCTTAAAGGAACATGTGAAGCATATGTTTATTACCTGGGTCAGATATGCAGTTATACATCACCTGCTGTGGAACATCCTGACTCTCTCTCTGTGAGGTTGAATGTGTTGATTCCTTTAAAAATCAACACTTTTAAGACACATCATGCACAAGTTTATAGTTAAAGTTGCAGCATCTAACTTTAAAAAATGTTTATTTCTATGCTATGGGACAGATAATGTGTGAAAATGGAGCTCCTCTGCCTCCTTTCTCTGGACAGCAGGAGGGTTATAGCATCGTTAATCACCCTTTGGTATGTGCTGCTCACACCCTCTTGCTTTCTCTCTGCTATGCTACAGCTGGTTCACCACACCGAAGTTTGCCAGGAATGCTCAGATGAGTTCGCACGATGGCAGATAAACAGTTTCCCTGAAACACAAAAGTGTTTCTCCATATTTAGCTTTGCATACACCAGTGTGATTGACAGCACTGAGACTCTCCGCCTGGCTGGGATTGGTTGTTTTTGACCAGATGCATTTCTTCTGCTCTGCGAGGAGGTGGAGGGTCTCGATCTCTGACTTGTTTACCTGTCTTGCATCATAAGATTAAATATGTTGTGAATTGATATAAGGTAGTCCACAATAACAAGTGTTGAATTCATTATTTGTAAATCTGGTAGTTATGAAAGTAATCAACTTCTTACTTAAATTAGCCCACAAATATGTCTTTAAATTTATGCTTTATTGTCATATCATTTTATTAGCATTTATCCCTCTTTGTAAAACATTCCTATTTTTCTCAGCTTCAAGCTGGCAGTAAATAGAAATGTGTGCCAGATGGACACTTCATCATCTGCCTCCCCTCTCAAATAACAGGGAGATTTGTGTTGCAACCCAGCATCTTTATTTTAACAGTGTGGCACCATGCAGAATATGTTTAGTGCAGGTTGTCATGACATACAAAAGCTGCACCGTTTATCACAATTGACCGAATAGGAACTTGTTCACTCCAGGGTAAAATGGAAAAAGTGTGAAGTCATTCAGGTAAAAGATTTTACCCGTGTGCTTTTTGCACCTTTTAGTTTTCACAGATTTTTGAGGGAAAGAAAAGTAAGTGCTTTAATTTTAATTCTGCCTATTCTGAAAGATTTAAACTGAAGAGGTCTGAGTGTAACAAAAAAAAAAAAAAAAACTGCATGACTGGAGGTAATCTGAGTCCTTGTTGGTGCAAAATAATCATTTCCCTATGGAGGGAAACTGGTGATCAATGAGAGAGTGACCTTACCCTCCATGCGCACCTTCTTCAAAGTCAGATAATAAATTGGTTCATATCACTTCCCCTTTCGTCCCAGTTATTTAGAGGGCCATCTGAAGGAGTCCATTACCTTTTTATGGAAAGCAGGTTCATTCAATTTGCTGGCAGCCCAATGAGAAGTTCTGTATGGATGCACGGCAAGGGGGCTCAAGGGCAAGTGAATTATTCCATTATCTGTAATGTGTGGGAAGGCAAAAGCTGTCAGGGTCCTGGGGGGATCAATTTAACTTTACAACCTCTGTTCCTCTGGAAGGAACAATGAGGGTAAATAAAAACTGACAAACAGACTCCCTGATGTATATCTGACATTGTTTTAATTCAGCTACAGTAAGCATTTGTCCTCATTGTCACTGCTCTTATGAAACCTATGCTCATAACAATTTCTGCTACTGTATGTGTCTGCAATTGAGTTTTGTATTAGCTGTAAATATGTTGAACCCATTAGTAATAAGTAACTCTACACATGTCAGACGGGTGGAGTTAAGGTGAAATAAATATTTAAACAGCAGGGAGGCTTTGTCTTCATATTATTTTGTTCTGAAAGCAGAACAATTTTAGTTTTAATTAAAGTAAGACAATCCCCAAAAGGTCAAAGTTGTGTTTTAGATAGCAATGTCATTCTCTGGGCATTACATTTAACAGATGGCACACAAAAAAGAAACTGTTCATTTGATTCAAATGTGTTTCTTCTGTCAGTGGTGATACAAGGTAAATTCATAGAGTATTAAGGAGACAGATATAAAGAGCAATGTCCTCTATTGTTGCCTCTGGTAAAGTAAAGCCTGAAAATATGTCCCTGTTTTTGAAGTAATAGTTTTAGTTTAAAGTACGAATTTAGCAGCATCTATGTTCTAATAGAGGCTAAAGTTAATTGGCAGGAATAGCTAAAAGAGGGACATTTTTAAAAATCTGCTTTTTTGAGCTTTATGTCATGTTACAATGTTAGTAAGAAATCCTTGTATTTCTTGTGGCAGCCATTCAGGTGTGTTGCACATTTTTTATTACAAGCCCAACCACCTACACTGAGTTAACCTGCTGCACAGCTGATATATTGCTGCTGAAACATAAGTTCATGTACAGCAATGTGTCAGCTGTGGCTAAGACTTATGATTTATTCAAAACATCTTGCTTTTTTAGTTTTAAAAATACATGTATCAGAATATACAATACACTAGAAGTATGTCAAAACACAGGAAGTCTTTTTAATAAGACATCTAAGTCAGGTATTATTTCCCAGCTGCTTGTGCAGTTCACAGCAAGTTCTTGCTTTGCTCCTGGTTCTATGTACAGACAAATCCCAAGCGTTTCAGGATACGTAATAAGGGGGCTTACTGAGCATGCTAAATTTTAAACTATTTTAAGCACTATATTAAAGGAATCAGTGCCATACACCACAGGTAAACAAGCCCTATATTATGAATTGCATGTGACACTTCGTTTCCAGGGCAACTGGGAAATAAGGAGTGTTCAAATTTAATCTCTCGCGGCATGTATATGGCAATGCATGCAAAGCTTGTCATCTGTTTCAAAAGTTGCCAGCATCCTAACGGCGCATTTTTGACACCTTCCTGGCAAACAAAAGCCCTTCCAACAGTGAACCAGGCAGCCATGCTCTGGGTATAGAAGTAAACCCTTATTTCTTTTCCGTCAAATAAATCTTATAAGTACATTTTCTGAGGAAGAAATAACTTAGAAAGGGTTTGTTGTAAAGTGACTAAGAGTCTTCTCGGGGAACTGCAGAAGATAAAGTTTGGAAGAAGGTGAGTGCATTTCTAACTCATTTTTTTAAGGAGTAGAACATAAAAGACAGGAAAGGGTTTCAGTTTGATGTAAGGTGGCCTGTCCTCCTCTGATAAGACTTTTCCTCTTTAACTGGTTCTCAACAGGTTACTTGAAAATGTGCTTGTAGGACCATCAGTCTAGTCAATACATCACAAGGAGTACTTGCTGGACTGAGCCTCACAGGAATTATCTGTCTTTTGTAATCTGGCTGCCCAAATACGTTCTTTTGTTTGTGTCCTACGCTGTTATGTTTGTCTGTTTTCGTGCAAAGTTTTTGTGTAAATTCCAGGTTTTCCTACAAGCACACTGGACCTGCTTCTAACTACATTTACTAATGTTTGCCTGTCTTATTTCCCTTCACATCATACCCAGTTCTGTAAGGGATCCAAAGAGGGAAATTTCAGACTTTGAAATCCCAGTGACAGAAAGATTGAGTGCTACCTCAGAGTAATGTTTTACTGATCAAAGCAGCGTTTTTGTCCAACAACTTACAAGGCCTTTAAAAAATTATTCACACCACTCCTCAATTTTGGTTTAGTTTTCGCTAAACCAAATTTCAGAAGTTTGAAAGAGCATTTCAAAACCATCTCACATCCATAAGTAAAATCAGTCATGTGGCATTGGAAGAGAAGAGAGCTTCAGGCCAGGATTAGAGCTCCCAGTTATTGCAGTTATCCACAATAATGACCCGAGGTGTTGAAAAGTGGTATGCTCCTAAACTGTTATTTAAAGTCAGCTCTTTCAATCTTATGTACTTTAACCTTGGTGGTGTTTTATCAATGAGTAAGTCAGTCTGTCAGGCAGGTGGCTGGTCTTCTCGCCTTAGAGTTTATGAAAAAAGATAGGGCGTCTGAGATTATTCGTCTTTTCCAATACAGTATAAGCCCCTAATCTCTAGCCTCTCTCAGCCCATTCTTGACAGGATGAGGAGTCACTGAGGGCAGTCACAGAGAGAGAGGCATGTGGTGGAGGACTTTGCTGAAGAAGGAGTAAATATGTCAATCACCTGAAGCTCTTACCGGTTTTCTCTAAGAAAGTCTATCCTACTGGGTGTTTTTCTTTGAAATAGCTAAAAGTTAAAGCAACCTCTCTTACCTATTTAAACAAAAGAGTGAGGCTTCATAATACACAGTGCCAGTCAGAAAGTTAGACATTCATCCTGGGTTTAAATGTTAGTTATTTTTGCACTTTTATTGACGCAGTTGAACCCTTTTTTTCCTGAGGAAAATGGTGAGCCACTGTACAACTGCACAGGAACTTGGTGCACATGTTTAATTTGAATGCATTTTTAGTTTCAACCTTGCACATATGTACACATATCCAAACATTTCATGCAGCCCCACTAGCATTTAGGTAAATGTCTTGTTGTTGGTGTAAGTGTCATGATGAATGTTTGTAGAGAGGATCCAAATGCAGCAGGCGGAAACATCAAATGGAGTTTTTGTGATTTTAACAAAAAAACAAACTTACAGAAAACCCAAAGAAGCCAAAAAGGAACACAAACATAAATCCATGGGGGAAGGACTGGAGGGAACAGAGAGGAAGAATAACAAGAGTAGACGAGAGGAACTGGCAAGGACTGACTGAGGACAAGGTGCTTAAATACTGGGGAGGTTGAATGCTAAACAAAAGATGTAGACTTTCTACAGTGCTTGATGGTTTGCAGGTGTGAGGGGAGAGCAGGAGGCGGACAAAGGAGAGGGAGAGAGAAAATGGTACAGGGGGCGAGGGAGAATACACTGGGAAACAGGAAATAAGTCTAACACTAAAGAATAACTAGAATTGAGAAACATAATTAAACTAGAATAACTAGGAACAAGAAATAAACATAACTAGTAACACTGAGAATAATTGAACTGAAATAAAACAGAAACAAGACTGATCTAATCAAAGAAAGAGACAAAAGAATACAGAATGATCAAACTAGAATAAATAAATGAAACTCCAAAATGACTAAACAACCAAACATTAAGCTTGTGCAGCTAATTTTCATTTTTATCATTTATTGAACTTTCTAAATTGTTCCTCCAAATTAAAAAGAACTGTTGAATTGCAGTTAAATACAAAGATTTATGTAACATTCATATGTACGATAAATTTAAGTAAATTATGATAAGTGTGAGCTGTTTTGGAGTACAAACTCTGAAAATGAATCCAAGTACAGATAAGGATTATGGTAGAAGACAACCAAACTAGGCGGTTGTTCTTTATAAAACCTCATGATTTTTTTATCCAGAGTTCAGAATTTTTTATATGTTAAGCCTTTGAATTCTTCGTAAAGTGTTAAAGAAGTCATATCAGTTAGTCAAACTTCTTGCATAGTCTTAATAATTCATAAATCTTCCGCAGTATGAGGAAGTCATTTATTCGAGGACAAAAGGTACTCCTCCATTGGCCAGGCCGGATCAAAGGCAAATCATTAATTATGAGTGGCTCATTTCAGTGAGATCTGCTGTTCCACTGTGACTCGATTTCCTTAAACGGTCGTCACAGTCAAAGACAGCGCAGAGACAAAGCAATTTTAGATCCTCTACAAGGGCACAACCAAACGTAAGTTTAAATTGAATGCCCCAAAATAGCTGTTTAATTATGTGGCTATCTGAGAGGCTTTCATGTTTTCAAAATGAATCAGGAGCAGAGAGATAACCGATACTTTTATCAATGCAAAACTCAATGTCCCCCCTCTTCTATCAATGGTGATGGAAAGCCACTGAAATTAGCTCATATACCAGAGACATCAATTATGTTTCTTATAATTAGAATATCCTCAGATCACCCCGATCCCTGTGAGATAATATTAATTAGAGGAGAAACTCTGCGTCCATCGTACATTTATGAGGCAGTCCTTCTGAGGATGGTATATTTTTTTACTTTTTTATGCTTTACAGTCAAGGACTGGCCAAAGACTAATTCATGCTACAGGAGGAAATAAATCTGTAAAAAGTGGAGATTTTTATTGATGATTTTATCATGTGGTTCTTTGAAAATGCTTATTTAAATTGTGAAATTTCAAAAGAAACAACAAAAACAATAATGTTATTATTAACAATAATAAAACATCCTTTAAAAAACAATAGTCTGTTGCTATAAAGTTCTCTAAACTCGTCAGAATCGTCGCATGGATTTAAGTTTGAACTTTGCATGACAGAGAAAATCTATCAGATCCGGAATGGGATTTATTTTGGCTTCCAATGGCTTATTACACTCCATGAATACAAGCCAGACTTCCTCTGCAAAATAAGACTCACTTCAAAAGGTCTCAAAGTGAAAAAAAAACCTTCAGTTGAAAACAAAAAAAAATCTCTGTGAGCCTCCATCATCATCTTTCTATCGCTAAGTGTAGATCTCCAAGTAAAGAAAGCAGTGACATTATCTCAACACTGAAGCAACAATGAGTGTAAGTGTTAATATTTTCTAATTAATGTGAAGTGCACCTTTGGCTGAATATAAATAATGTCATAGAGGTATTAATAAAGAACCAGAGCAAACTGGCACAATAATAAGCAATACATTTGTTAAATTGGATCTATAAAATCATTCATCCACTTATGAGTTGTAAAGTTTTCAAATCTCCCGAAGTGTTCAATGCAGTCATCTAAAAATAAAATACAACTTAAATCAAATTTGAAGTTTCACTTTTTACGACATATTGTCAAATTACCTGACACTTAAGCAGTACAATTTACAATGAGCAAGAACAAATCCAAAGCAGTGTTTCTCAGTCCACATGACCCACAGTTTCGCACGCTGTAGATTTTTCCCTGCTGTCTCACACAAACAAATAGGAGACTGAAAGGTTTCTGCAGCACTTGATGGCATGCTGAGAAAGTAATGCAATCATTAGAATCAGGTGTACCGGAGAGGAGACGCATTGAAAACATGAAGGGACAGGATGGAAAACCACTGACATGATGCTGTGTTATTATGTACTCAACAAAATCAAAATGCTGAAGTATTTTGTGAAAAACAAAGTCTATCCACTTCAGCTGAAAACATGACTACAGCAAATCCAAAGTATTTATACAAACTGGTGTTGTTCATAAATATTTCAACTCTTTAACTCATTGGTTAAAGAGTAAAAAACATTCAAAAGAGTTACAGGAATTGTTTTAAAAGTGAGTTATTTCATTATAGTCCAACAAGTGTGGTTTGCTTGAAAAGGTTGCAAAGAGTCACAAGTGACCTCGGCAGCATGACCTGACTTTAGCAAGTTGTGTTTGGGCAAACTGCAAGACCTTTGGAACAGTCTTGCTATTTTTTTGGTAATAATTTGTAGGGACAGAAGACAAAAAGCAACATCTTTTGTTGCTTTGTTTGCTAACATCAACAGCTGACAAACTCGTGGTGGAGGGCTGAAATTTGGCCAGACTCAGTGGCAGTTTATTCAAATGTTTGGACAACATAAAATAGCTGGCTATCTTTCAAATAGTATTGGATTAGAAGGCTTCAGATTCAAATCCAGGTACTAGATACCACCATTTGTAAGCTATTTATTTACACACAGGCTCTGGCCATATAAAATCATCCTTTCTAACAGTGATAAATGTCATTGATTAGTTAACAATATAAGCCCATTATTTGGAATACAATTGATGTTTTACAGAACCCAGAACAACAGAAACATTAATATTAATTTATTTAAAAAATTCATCAAGCCAAAGAGGAACACATCTGCACATTCTTATGTATTGTATTGTAGAAGGAAAGCAGATTTTGATTTTCCACCCTTCCCTGCCCCCATGCCCTCAGCATTCCCTCGTAGTTGGGAAGCAGCGACAAACCTGTCATCTCTTTTTGTCCTTATGAGTTTTATTTGGAATGCGCCGGCCACAGGAATGTCATCAGGAATAACAGTCACACTGGAAAGCGCCACATGATGAACAGGGTTTTGGAAGTTGTCTCTACCCTTTGCATTTCTAAGTTACAAGCAAATCCTTAACCACAGTATTGACCTCAATAAATCATGTTACAGTTTAACATTTTAAACTGTAACATTATAAGATCTTACTAATAAGATGAAGAACAGACACAGCTGATCAAGGTGTCCTTCATTTTTAAGGCAACTTTTCCTGCTGCTTGTACATCAAGAGTTCTGACAGTCAAGTTTCAAGTCAAACTCACTTATAGTAAAACATCTTGAAGCAAGTAGTAAACATTAAAACTGAGATTCAGTTGTCCTCCCTAGTGCCTCCATCTTAAAGAAGACACTATTTTGATATTTTTGAGACAAGGTAAATTGTTTTACTTTTGTGTATAATAACAATACATATGAAATGACAAAGTATTAATTACTTGTTATTATTCATCTTCATTCAGAGTCATCCTTAGTAGCACTTGAGCATCAAAATTCTTTGGTTAAGTTTCCATACCAAAACTACATTTTTGTTTCAGACCCCATAGCTTCTATAAATACCTAATAAATGGTCACTTTCAAAAGCTTTCTATTGTTTCTGTGTTGACATTTTCTCTTCAGAGTTATGCAATCCAAAACAGTGACTGTAACTCTCCAAGCTAGTCCAACTTTTTCACTTTAACTTAGCTTTCTGTCATTTAGGAAGCTCATTAGCTCGATTCCTGACTCATTACTTGTCTTTTGTGGACCAATTTGTACTCTGACAAACTGGCAAAAAAAATAAATAAAAAAATAGTATGTAATACACAGGTGGTAATAAGCTATGACTGGTTTCTAATTTTGGGTTCTATAGGTCAGCTTTGTCAAAACAGATCATTGGTAGTTTCAAAATGCACAAAAAGAATAATGTGGATGGTAATGTAGTGGAGAGTTTGAACCTCATTTATCAGTTTAAACACCAACATTAACAAGCATTTGCTACATCATTACAAAGGCACTGACCATTCATCAAAATAAAAGCACTTCCTGTTTGATACTTTTAGAAATTTCTAATAAGTTTCTTTAAACATTTTAGAATGCCAAATCTTACATTTTATTCATTTAACATACCTCAAAGCAGTTAATAAAAACTATGATACATGTTCAATTGCACTTTCTAAATGGTCAAATGAATTAGACCTAAAAATAACAAATTAAATTTTTAACTTTCAGCAGACTAGACAGCATCTGGTTTCAGAATACGTAAATTCGACTTGAAAAAAAATTACTTGTGAACATCTCTAGTCTGGAACTTCAAAACTAATGATTCACTCTGACATTTGCCCCACAGTCTATGACACTGTGTGTCTCTCCACCACATCAGAATCTTTTCACAAGCAATGAAACCAGTTGGGAGATGTTGTTCTTGTCCTACAAATAGCAGAAACTATAATTTATCGTCAACTATCTTAATTTTGCAGCATGACGTGCAGCTGAAAAAAGTAAAGATTTTAATTCAATCAACTCCTCTGATCCGATGATAACAAAAAACTCAAAATAATGCAGAGCTGTTTTTCACTAGACATTCACCTCTGAAGAAGAAGCTTTGGCAGCAAAGGTGAGAATAAGCACAGAAAAATGAAACTAAAGCATCAGGCCAATAAATTCCTGTGCTACCGTCGTCGATTGAATTTGGGGAATCTACAGCGTGTCCCTTCACCCTGGCATCAGTTATGCAAATGGTGGCAATTTTAAATGAATGGCAGATCGTCTTCCCGAAATGAGGATGGCCAAGAAGCGAAAATGAAAAATGGAGGAGGAGGCTGAGACGTGAGAGTCACTCAGCCTTGAAATGATTTAATTTAAATGATGAGGAGTTGACTTTGATAAGTTTCCATTTTAATAATGAATACTACGACTGCTCTAGGGGTCCAGTTAGAAAGAAGCCAACTTGGTTAAAAAAGAAAATAAAACTGAAGAAAAAGACAAACATGGCTGAAAGAAGAAAACTTAAAGCTAATCCTTTGATTTTTATTGCATGCTTGATGAGAAATATTTACAATTTTTCATGTGTATTTATAATGCATCTAACGTTATGTCCATCCAAGACATTTTATAATTATAAAGCAAAACAATAAGCTCAGCAAATCTGAACACTCACCTAGTGAGGTAAGGACTAATCTTGGGCAGATATATTGAATCTTAACAAAGATGGCAGCCAACAAAAACAGCAACTGATAACTACTAACAAACCAATAAGAAAATCTATCATTGAATTAATACAGCTTTATTGAGGTCTTCTTCTAACTCTACGTTCTACATACCTACACATAGTGCATAGTTTCTGTCCTTCAATAATTTCAACAAATCCCTAAACCAAGTCTGAACTAAGAATAAAACATTCTACATATTCAAAATGCAGGTTTTTAAATGCACACAATACATTATATATTGAAGTTAAAATGTATTTAATGTGAGTCAGAGTTTTTAACTGTAAAAGATTTAAATTATCTATGTTTAGGTTTGTCATGGTACCACAAAGATCGAAAAGTTGAGCCTAAAATTACTGATTAAATCAGATAAAGACAAATCACACACATAGTGAATGTTTATTATTTGGGCTCTTCTTTTATTTTAACAGATGTAGTTTTATTATATTTAAATCTTGTGGGTAACAATGGATAAACGGTGGTGCAGTGTTTTACTATCAGCATTAGTATAGGATTTAAGGGCTTAAACTGAAATAAGCAGCAAAACATGGTTTTAAAAATAATACATCCGAATGTTTTCAACATAAAAAAAAGCTTGTCTACAAACTTTATCATCACAGCGAAAGACTTTCAAGATTCTTTCTGAATAAAATGTGAGTCCTGATTTGTAGTTAGTCAGCTTAGTCATTTTTTAATCAGTCACATTGGGATTTATGTATGGATAAGCTGAGCAACATGAATCCACTTGATAATCATTTTCATTTATTAAACTTCACTGCCAAAAACCTAATCAAGACATAAACTAGTCAAAGTATTACAATAGTGGTACAGCAAGTGGTCTTATCACAATGCTTTAACAAATTTAAAACACATTGTGAGAGCAGTGAGAAGAGAAAAGCACACAGAGTCCTAAACTATGTTATACTGAGCTATATTTATTTTAAATTGACAGTCATAAAATCACTTCATCCTGAACAGAAAGGGAGAAGAAAATCTTTTTCAGTGAAAGGGCAATTTTTTTTTTTTTTTACACATATCCAATTTACATTTGTTGTTTTTTCTCTTGCTGTCTCAATGCTGCAGGCAAAAACGACAAGCAGTTAAGATGAAAGCCGGCTCACAATTTATTTTTATCTTGGAAATCTCTGCTTTGTGAACATCAAATAGGATGTAATCAGTGAGCCTTCCTCCTTTGGACCCACTATAAATAAAAGCATCAAGAATTGGTCATGTCTGCCTGTCTGTGAGATTTAATTTTAACACCAGTCAACAGGTTTTCTCTCTTCCTAGTCATGGATTTGAATCTACATACCTACATATTGTATGATTTTATTGCATTTGGCAAAACCTCAGACGATTCATATTTTTGGACAGGAATGTGACATCAAGTAAAAAATGTAATCATCTTGGCTACACAGCATTGTTTTTTTCTTTTTTTTAGCTTTCTTCCCTTTTTGCTTTCTCTCATTTTTATACCAATACTGCAACCATTTTCTACTTAAGAGCGACACGGATGTGAAATTTTTTTTGCTATTTTATCTATACCAATGTCAGCTACATGAAACTCCAGTATTTATTAAGCAGTGCATTTTGTATATTATTGTATGCAAGAAATAATTGAAGCCAATTTTGTTTAATCTGTTGGGATTTGATTTCTCTGCAACGCATAAATATAGACATAAATATAATCTTGTAAAGGTCTGGATGCAGTTGAAGCATATCGATTCATTTTACTCTGAGCCAACATTTGTCTAGCATTTTCACAAAACAACCATTACATGTGTTTAAAATGAAGAATTATTGTCAGTTTCTGTAAAAATTCGCAACATCTTTAAAATTTAAGCTATATTAACCAAGGAACTCAAAAGAGTTCACTTATTTCAGATAAACTGTTCTTTACACCTCAGAAATGTTCAGAATACTCCTTTTTACTTCAGCTTGTTGTAAATATTTTTGCAGTCTGCACTGAAAACACATGTTGCAATCCATCAACTTCATTTACTATGTTAATGGAGGTAAATGCCTCAAGTCTTTTCAAATGTCAACAGCCCACATTTTAGCTCAAAGTGAGTGCAACAGGTGCAGATCCATAAATCTGCAATATTACAAACACACATTAATCTGTTATTGCAAACATCTGGAGTTCTTATAGACACAAAATGCAAAAATCACAAAACCTTTCATACTGCAGATTAAAAAAAACTGCCGATATGCATCATCAGCATCACCAACGTTAGATTATACTTGATTGATACAAACTACTTTCCCTACAGAACACTGGTACAAAGCACTCAGAACCATTGATTTAATTATTATTGAAAAGTCAATTTATTTCACACATTACATTAACTATTACATGATGCAGACTAACTTAACCCGTTTAATCCCACATTTTTTCCTGCAAAATAAGTGCATGCTTTTCAATAGTTGGACCTCCCTAACAAATTATATTTATGAATTATTACATTTTATGTTGGTTATGTTATTTAAAATGTAGGTTTTATACTCGGCAACAACTGTAGCCGGTGGAAAACTGCTTAGTCTAAATTACACAAATCTGACCTGTAAGAAAAATCCTGACATGCATAACTTATTATAACAAAGAATGGTTACAAGAGTGTTCAGAAATATTTTAGAAACATAAAAATCCAATGCCACGTCCTGCAGATGTCATTGTCTCAATGTGCCAAGTGACCTTTGACCTCATTTAATAATAATTCAACTTTATTGTCATTGCACTGTCACAAGTACAAGCAACGAAATGTAGTAGACCAGGCTGGATTCGAACCCAGGCTCCGGTCTACAGAACCCATGCTCTGTAGACCAGGCTGGATTCGAACCCAGGCTCCGGTCTACAGAACCCAGGCTCTGTAGACCAGGCTGGATTCGAACCCAGGCTCCGGTCTACAGAACCCAGGCTCTGTAGACCAGGCTGGATTCGAACCAGGCTCTCCCGGGTGGGGGGCATTTACTTTAACCACTGCGTTTCATCAATTAGGCAAAATCAGGTGAAAATGTTAGTATGAACAAATCTGCATCTGAGAAGACATTGTCCCTGTTCCACCAGACCAAGCACAAGACCTTTGCCTTGTCCTGAACTAGTTCCAGGCGTGGCGTCATCTTGTAGTGGTCATTCAGTGCATAAGCCACACTTTGTGGAAAGGCTCGGCTTTAGGGGGTGGAGAGTGGGGAGGGGTTCAACTGTGGGAATGACAGTGATGTAGGAGACATCATTTTGAGGTTCCTTCAGGCCTAGAAAATCTAAAACATCTTATAGTTTAAAGCTGCGTGGGAACAGCAAGACATATAGAATAAACAGCAAAACTATGGACACATAGCACAGTGCTGTCTATGTATTATGCTAACGGCAACAATTGTTGCCACACTTACATTCACTCTTATTATGATTAAAAGATGAATGAATGGATACAATTTTCTTTATATATCAGTAGAAGACACTTGAAAGAACTTTTATTTATATTTTTTTATTAAAGTATTTTACTGATTTTCTCTTGTACAGGTTTGTGACACACATTTACCTCCAGTGTTACAGGCAGGAAGTAAAGAGGTCTGGTCATGTGACCTTTCACACTAGATACATGAAATTGATATTGCTTCGAGTAGACACTCTATTTTTTTGATTTAAAAACTTCAATTAGCTGCTAAAAGTCAAAAAAATTATTTTACAGCTTCCAGAAGTTAGAAAAAATGTCTGGAAACAATTGTTACTGGTGGGATGAAACGGGTTAATTATAATGATTTTATGCTTACTGTTAATGAAAACTTTACATTTAAGTTACAATGTTACCACAGACCAATTAAAAATGGGTGACTAATGAAATGTATGCTTAATACCAGCTTAAGGGCTGTTATTTTGAAAAGTTACTTTTAATATTACAAATGAGCCTCATCAGAAAACATTTTCTAATTTATTGAATATGACTGAGATCCAATCAACACCATCGACTGGTTGGTCACCCTACATTGCTTCTGATTACGTCAGATTTTAGGGGACTATATCATGGATTGGTTAAAAGTTCATCAAACATTAAAACTGTCACTGTTAGAATCCCTTCAGAAAGAAAATACACTCAGACTACACAAAACATCCCAAATGAAGATGTACTCTTCAGGATGATAGGCGGCGCACGTGCCACCAGCTGCAGGTGGAAGGCTGCGTATCGTTCAGTTTTCCTCACATGCTGAAGTGAACCATAGAAAGGGAAATATGTTCTCCTTGAGGGAGAATTTCACAGCAGCTTTGAGCTGATGTTTGAAGGGAAGGGTTTAAACTCAGCTCTCTGCTTTGATTTTCTGGAGGAATTACCACACTAAATTCCAATTCCCTCCCATAATATGTCACTATACACATGCACCAATTTAAAATATCCCTAAATTAAATATTGATGTGTTTTACAAAAGATATACACGTCTAAAGAGCTGTATATTTGCTAAATTCTCCCCTAGTCAATCTTTACTTGTAATACGTAGTTCTTTGCAAAGGTTCCAAACAGAAAGTCAGACGATTAACCACTAGATTCAGAGCAGTTCCAGGCTCTAATTCTAAAACCCAAACAAACAGGATTGCCCTACATTCTGCAGATGAAAACAAAAAGAGAAAGATTGGCAAAATGCAAATCAAAGGGATTTTAAAGCTCTCTAGTCCAACGAGCTCATTGCTTTTAATCACAAACATTGGACTCATTTTGCTAAAACAGCTGAGAAACAGCTCTTCAAAGTTAGCGCTGCAGCAACGTAATGCCTGCCAAAATCAATCGGTGTGTCAGTAAAGCCAAACTCATTTCTCCCAGCCAGCAACTTTCAGAAGATTAGATTGAAATCTGGAAATGTCAACGTGAGCTTCAACAGCCAGAAAGATAACTTTTTCAACTAATCGTTTAGTTGTTGGCGTTCATCAATATCTCATTCAAACTCTCTTCCAGTGATGGATTACAGTCACTCTGAGCCAGTGAATGTCTTTGCCATTAACCCTCTCAGGCTCAAATTAAGTTGTAGTTGCAGGAAAAATCTGATATTTGGAGAACATGATCATATGGGGTAG